>CAJVPT010003247.1:0-15674 GCA_910592055.1 Acaulospora colombiana
AATTATGTATCCAAAAAAAGGTCACTGAAAATTTTTAATTAATCTTTTTAATACTTTCAAAAATAATTACCCATATAGTATTTAAACAAGATCTTATATACTGTATATTTGAAATAAATATATCTATGAGCTAATAAAATATATTGTATATAATATATATAATTTTATTTATTATTAATTTTTTTTTTTAATTTATAGTCAAGTTAATAGACTCATTTTTATTATTATTATTATTATTATTATTTTATGGCTGGTGAAGTCATGCCATATAGTTTTTATTTAATCATTAATATCCTCTCATATATACAAATTCAATTACATTTATAATAGGAGAAAAAACTAATAACTCAGTATCTTATGAATCCTGCGACTTGCTTCAGTTCACCTAAAGGTAAATGTTAGCATGTTATGACTCTATTAACACTAATATTTATATGAAAAAGAGAGTTAGAATTAAAGCTGTTTTGGAATATGTTTTTCATGTTGTAGTTTGTTAGTTTTATATATGAGTTTTCTGTACTTTCTTGTTATTTTCTCTTATCCTGTGATGTCTTTCTGTATTGTGTTTTCCTGTTGTACCCTGGTCGATCTTGTTTCATTTTCCTGATTATGTCTTGTGTTTTTTCCCATTCTGCTACTAATTCACATCTTAGCTTCCAGATTTTCCTTTTCTTTTGCCATAGTTGTTCTGTTGCTTTTTTTACTACGGTCTTGGCCTCCTTTTCATCCCCTGTGATTTCTCCTGCTATCTGGACCATTTTATGGGTGATGGCCCCTCTAATTAGGTCCATCAAACCCATCCGGCTTCCTTCTTTTGTACTTTATTTTATAAACTGTTTCTATCTATTCTGAATGGATTGTGACTGTTTGTTACTGTTGGTCCTTGCTGCATACTTTCGTGCCAAGAGTGTTATCAGTTTTTCTACTAGCCTTATCCTGTTTGATCCATAGGTAAAGGGATATAGGTTCTTTTTTTCTTGTCTTCTGCAAATTATACATGTTGCCGACTTGTATATCTGTGATTTTCATGTGTTCATGTTTGCTAATGTGGGGTGTTCATTGGACCATGTCTTTCATCGGAAGGTTCTGTCTCTGTGATCTTCTTGACTGGTTTGGAGGGATGTGATCTTGGATAGTATCAGTGTCTGCATGGTCATCTCCCAATTTATTTTCTTGGCTTTTGAGCCTGTGAGCCATGTTTGGTTTCAGCATAATACCCTCTACTTACTAGTCCATTTGGTCTTCAGGAGGGTTCTTTTTAATGTTTTAAAGGGCAGGTCCATAAAAGACTGGTCCCATTTTAGTGTTATATTGCTGCTTGTGTACTGTAGCTCCTGGACCTTTACTATGTTTTTGGGTCTGTCTACCAGTGTGGTAGCTGCTAATTTGTCTGCCTGTTCATTTCCTTTGATCCCTGTATGGCCTTTGATCTTTCTTCATTGAACCTTAATTCGTTGTGTTGTAATAATTTCTTGGATTGTACTGACTAGAGCTTGTTTGGCTTCTCTAACTTCTGATATTTGATCAGGTCCTTCTGTAATGCTTTGTTAATTGCGTTGATTGCTTCTTGGCTGTCTGTAAGTATCTCAATCTTTTTATTGGGACTGATTGTACTGATTGCTATGAGGATTGCTATTAGTTCTGTTTTGGTCGAGAAAGGGGTGTCCTAAGTTTCTGCTTGAAAGGTTGTAATTTCGTGCCTGACTTTGATAAAGCTATCTATCCAACTCCTATCCTACTTCTGTGCTACATCTTGTGAATGAGCCATATGTGTATATTTGGAAGTTATCTTCTGTTGTTAGTTGCTGAGCTATTTGTAGTAGCTTTTGAATCGTCCTATCTGGGGTTTGTATTTTTTGTTTGATGAGTGCTTCAGTAGTAGATAGTGGATCCAGGTGTATACTAGGTTTGTGTATCTTAAGGGGCTACCTGTTGGTTTTACTTATGGCCAATTATATGCCTTAAGGAGATGATTGTAATCTATTTATCAGTGGCTGTCTGGTGTTTTGTTTCTGTTGTTCTGAGAAGATTCCGGTGGTATGTTTTCTGACCTTAATATTTACTTCGCGGGATAGGAGCTGTTCCATTATATATTGTTGTTGGTCCTTGTACTTCTTTCTAAGGTCTTGATTGTTGAAAGGGCATCCTTTGCATTGGTAAATTGGTGATGTTCCTTCATCCATAATCATATGATTTACTATTGCTCTACCCTTGTCTAGTTGCCTTTTTTTCTTCACTATTATTGTTTTTCCATTCTTTTTTGTTGCTAACCATTTTAAGGTTGATTGGTATTAGACTGGGAGCACTGAAGTGTTTGTATAGAAGATGTTATCTTAGGGCTGCTATTACTGTGGTATTCTTTCAGGCTTGGATCTTCCTTATTTGCTGATAGTGTTGGCCATCTCTGGATAATTAGTTCTTTCAGTTCCTTGTACCATTCAGGAATTCTTCCTTGCTTCCCAAGTCTCATTCTTATTTGTTGCCATGATAGAATTCTTGTTTTGTTGTTATTCAAGAGTTGATCTTTGAACATTATTCTTCTGTGCTTGAGGGAGGTTCTGTGTTTGTTGTACCATTCCTCTGTGACTAATTCCTTGATTGCCTTGCTCTTATTCTTTACTGGTTTTCCAAACCATGTGTGCGCCATTGGTACCAGTGTAATTCCTTGTAGTTTTGCAACATTTAAAATATCATTTGTGAGGTTATTTCTTTTTCTGATCCAGAAGAGGAATTTGTCTGTAAGTATTGAAGTGTTTAATCAATAATTGTTTTGCAGCTGTTGGAGTCTTATTGAGTAGTAATTTCATAAAGGTTGTGACTATTGAGTCAATTTATTAAGTTTTTCCCATGCATTAGGATTTGTCAGTCCCACAGGTTAAACAGTTTGTAGTTAAAGTCTGTATGGAGAATGCTGTTTGGAATTGTTGATAAGAGGCCAGCTTTGTATTTAAATGTCTTGTTTATCTTATTGCTTAGCTTGTCATATTCCCTCTCTGATAGAACTAAGTTATTGAGTAGGTATTCGATCGCTAGAAAGAGAGCCTGATTAATTATATAGCGTGTCTGTTTGTCTGTAATTTTTTTTCAAACTAGTGTTCTTGTAATAATATCTACTTTTTCTTTGATGATCTCCTTCTGCTGGTTTTTATTTCCATCTTCTATTATCCATACTCCTAAAATTCTTATTGCTTCATTTTGCTGTACCGACAGGATCTGAACTCCATTGAGCTGTATACTTTCATTTATTTGTTTTGCAGGTACATTAATACAGATCAAGAAGGATTTCTCACTGTTCACCTGTATATCATTTATTCTTAGGAACTCAGTGGCTTTGTTTAGGATGGCTTGCATGTCTACTTTGTTGCTTACAAATTAGGTTGTGTCATCCATGTATGCTGTAGCTGTGATCTTTGCTTTCCTCATTATCTTGTTAGTAATTTCCTTTAGGTTTGGTGAGGTTAAATCAAGGAACACTTTTGTTTTCATTGTGTAACCTGTATGCTGGTCTTCGATTTCTTGTAATAACGGGTCATAATACACTCTCCAAAGAAATAGGGAGATGTTGTCTCCTTGATCTATTCCATCCTGTACTGGGTATTTCTCGGTTAGGCCATGTGCTATAATTACTTTGTTGTTCCTGTTCTTTAGTGTGTTATTCAGTATTTCAATTATCTTTTCTGGAACTCAGATTCTTTTCAGTGCCTGGATCAACATGTCTCTGTTCATCGAGCCATATGCCTTGCTTATATCTTGGTTGAAGATCCAGGCTTCTTTTTTGAATTCTCTGGCTTCCTTCATGATGTTTTGGAGAATGTGGATTGGCTTCTGTGTACTACCTCCAGGTAGTCCTGTCCAATTGTTGATGCATAGTATCTAGTGTTTAGTGCAGGTTGTTACCAGTCTTGTTGTCCAAAATGCTTATAAATACTTTCCTTGTTGTTTCCAAAAGTGTAATAGGTTGGGTAATATTGATGTTTCCTATCCAGTCTTGGGTTTCAGAATTGAATAAATATTTCTATTCTTCCAGTTCTTTGGGATCTTTCTAGTTCTTAGGATTTTGTTGAAAAGTACCTCTACTAGCTTCGTTCCCTTCTCTCCCAGGTTTTTAAGCACTATGTATGGGATTCTTGATGGTCCTGAGGCACTATAGTTTTTTTTTCCCTGGATTGCATTTCTTATTTCTATTGCTTCTATTGGGGCTAGCACGTTGTCGAACCACTTTTCTTGGATTCCTTCTTTGGGCTTGTATTGTTTTTCCCAATGTGGAAAGTCCTTTATATTCAGTGTTCATCTAGGTCTTGTCCATTCTTGAAAGTATTTCCAGATTTTGTGCTTTATTGTAGATGGGTCCATAATTATTTCTACTTTGTTTCCTGTTTCTATTTTATCAGTTTTTGTGTATCTATAAATCTGGATTGTCAGTTCAAGATGCTGTTGATCATCTTTTTTGGGTGTTCTCTAGATTTTTGTATCTTTGTTTGATATGTTTTTAAATTGTTCTCCCTTTTTCCTTCTCAATCATGATTTTCGCTATTTTGTTCTCTATCTCCCAGATTTCTTTTATCTCTATAATTCCTCTTTGTTGTCGATTGTGTCTTGCATAAAGAGAGGAGGTTCGGTCAAGAGAATCCTCAGTATCTTGATTTCTTGTATCAATTCTGTAATTTGTGTTTCTGTGATAAATGTGCATGTATCTGGATTCATTCTTCATGCCAGGCATCTTCTATATAGACTACTGATCTTGAGTGGTTTTTGCATGATCTTCTTATATTTGGACTTGTGAATAGTGCCAATGTTTTTTCTTCTTTGTTTCTTTTTTAAAGAGGATTCTGCTGCTGTTTTGATCGATTCTTTGAGGTATTTCCATATTTTCTTTACCATTTTGACATTTTCTTTGAGAAACTTTATTGATATTCCTTCCAATTTCCTGGTGAACTTCGTCCATTGTTTAGGGCTGGAGTTCATATAATCTATAATGTTTTGCATATTGTTTTTCCTATTAGATAACTTACTCCAGGAGGTATATAGTGTCTCAAGGTGTGTAACTACCATTTTATGATCTGTTCTGATTATTGTTTCCACCTTGATATGTTTTGTATTTATGATATATGGTTAAGTGGGCTAGAAACCCATATGTAATCTAGTCTGCTTCCATAATTTGACTTTATTCTAATGTATGTATAGCTTCTTTCCTCAAGATGAACCTGTCAAAATGTGTCCATGAAGTTGAGTATCTCTAGTGAGTTGATGAAGTGCTTGGCTCTACTTCCTTTGTCTTTTTCTGTTGTTTGGTCCTTCTGATGGTCAGCTATTTCGTTAAGATCACACATTACTATTGTAAACATATTGTTTCTTTTCGCCTCACTGATTTTTGTTTTGCACCATTCTAGTAATTTTCTCCTATCTTGTTTGTTTGCCCCATCAGATGAGTTGTAGTTTGTTAGTATCCTATATTGGGTTCGTCCTTTGAATGCCATGTCTATCATGATTTTCTGGTTGATGCATTATTCGATCTTAAAGATGTGTGTTGCCCATTTTTTCTTTATTAAAACACTTACAGTACTCCTGTTCCATAAGACTATTGTATTTGTTTTATTGACCAGATTTGAAATTTTCCTTCCTTATCATACCATTTTTGATTCCCTGGAAGCCAGGTTTTAGTGATTCCTAGTATGTCTATTTGTCCGTATTCTATAATTGCTATTTTGTCTGCTTGTGAGTTGATTTCTTTCACATTTAATGTTCTTATTTTCCAGATATTGTATGGTTTGTTGATATTGGGATCTTCTTTGTTTTGCCTATTGCAGGCTTGATCTCCTGGTTGCTTTCTGATCATAATTGTTCAGGAGAAAAGAGGGGGTCAGTTCTGTACTATTAGTTGTATTAATAGGTGTATTGAGACAATCCATCATTTCTTTTATGGTGGATGTCATTATGGATTCCATTTGGTTGATTCTTTCATTAATTAGTCTCTGTTGTTGTCTGATATCCAACTTTTTTGGTGATAGGGTTCGGAAACTTGAACTTCCAGGTGAAAGTTCATTTTGGAGAGGCGAGTTATAATTGCTGGCCCTTTGGCTTTGATTTGGAGGCCTGCTTCGATTACTGTGACTTTCTTGTCCAGGATATGCACTTGATGTTTGATGCCACTATATCCACTTGGATTTGTTTGAGGATTTCTAATACATTTTTCCTACCTATGGTTGTATGGGATCCTCTGGTGATACTCGCGTATATGTGTCTTAAAAGGGGGTGAAAAGTTGCTCTCCTGTCTTGTTTCAATAAGAGGTATTCTTTCATATTGTTTGGCTGGAGCCTTGGTTGGCCCAGTCTATTCATTCTTTCTTTGAGTATTGGGTTCCCCTTTGCTGTTGGACAGTAGGCATGGTCATAGTCCTGGGCTCCACAGTTGAAGCATAGTTTAGTGGATCTTGTGACCCAAACTAATTTGTTGCCTTGAAGGCAGAAGTTCATGTCTTTTTCTTTGTTAAGGTTCCTGTCATCTTTATAGTACAGGATGGCAAAATGTTTATTTTGGTTTGTAGAGTTGAGGGGAAAGTATATCACTTGAGTTGCTGTCTGTTAAATTATTTCCTTGAGTTCTTTTACCAAGGTTCCTTGTGAGAAGTTGGCAAGGGTTGCACTGTACTGATTCCTCTTCTCTCTTGTGATACAGGTTCTGACCATTGAATATGTCCTTATATAGAAGGTGTCCTTGTAAATGGCCCAGTTCTAGACCTGTTCCTTATATGCCTCTATTGTACTGAATTGGATGATTCCAGATTTAACTTGTCCTGCTGCTTGTAAGGTTATGTATTCGATCTGAGTTTTGTCTTGAAATAAGGTTGCAATATCCTTTTTTTGGAAATGGTTGAGGATGTCCCAGATTCTAATGGATTGGAATTTACATTCTATGGTGTCGAGTTGGGGTGCTAGTCTGAATTTAGAATTATTATTGTCAGTAATCTGAATCTCGCATGCAGTCATGACCTCGTGATAATTTCCAAAAATGGCTGCAATAGTTAGAGATCTGATTGGTTCTTCAATACAGATATATTCAGGGTTGGTAGGTACTCCAGTTTATCACATACTTGGTGAATTTTCTCCTCTATTGAAAGTCTGGGCAACTTCTCTATGTCTATGTAAATCTTTTCTGGACCAAGTGTATCAAGGGTTCCTTGGGGGTTCACCCATTCTGTTGTTGTGGCCCTTAGTCTCTGCTCTCCTTTATAATTGTAATAGTTGCTAGTGATGTTTTCTGTGCCGTTTGGAGACTCTTTCCCTTCTTTTCATGTTGCAGTTATTGATGCTACTGTTACTAGCAATGGTAACCTAGATTTGGTATTCATCTCTTCCGTTGTCTTGAGGATTTCTATAGTGTCCTCTTTGGGATTCGTATTGTTGTCCAGTTCTGCATTCTCGAGCTCCATGTTTTCATCTTGGTTTTGAGTAGGGTTATTTGTAGTTGTTGAGGCTGCTGCCACCTTTTCCTTGTCTGCTGTCATTCTGTTTCTTTTCATGCTAGTGAATGGGTTGAATTTACTTGCTAGTTTAGTCTTGAGAAGGAATCTTGCAATTTTACCACTATACGTGATGATTCTTTCACCAGTATAGTTTGCCACTGTGTCCTTGACTCTAGGAGATCTTCTTGACATATTTGTTGGGGGAGCTCTTTGTGAGTGTTGGGTTTTTTCTTGTGAACTTTGAGTTGTTGCCATAAAAGGAAATTTTTATGAATTTTGATGCGAGTGAGAAAGAGTTTTTTTTTTAGACTCATTTTATTATTAACTTCTACTATATAAATTTTTTTAAAAAGAGAAAAACAATAAGAAAGAACTGAATTATAGTAAGCTTTTGAAAGTCCAACATCAATCTTATAAAGTTCCTAGCTGAGCCAGTATAGATTAAACCTTTCTAGACACTAAGAAAAGCTTCACAAGCAATAACTCAAACCAATAAATCAGTTCAAGTCCAAATACTCATAAAATCTAAAAGAATGACCAAGCTTCATTGACTATACAGCAAAGAATCCCATATATTATAACAACAACATTTCAATAATATTACATCATGTAAATGCAAATATATATACTTTTCACAACAAGCTCAAAATATATGTTAAATAAATAATTTTAATATAGTTTCTATATATTTATGCAAATCAATTATTAACAACCCCATAACCTACCATATTTATTATTGACTGATCAACAATATCAACAATACTATCATAATATATATATAAAATAAATATCACCATTATATTATAATAAATAACAAGGTTTTTCTATATTATCAAAATAATAATAAGAAATAAACAAATCTGCAACACATGTTTAAGAAAACATAATAATTATTATCAGCAAAACACAACAATACCAAACATAGTTATCTTACTTCCTATCACATAATCAATATATTTATGAGAAAATACAAACTTTTATAGGTTATTAAGAAGAGAGAAGCATATATTATAGAGACCTTAGCTCAATTATCAAATAAATATGGTTAACAATGGAAACTAAGGACAATACAAACCCTTCTTAATATTACTTTAACTTAAGAAGTTATTATGAATTTCACCTTAGGTTCAACCCAATACTTAATCTTAGATAGTATTATTATTAGAATTTTGAATGTTAATCATATCATTTTTATTAAAGCCAATATTCTCAAACAATATATTTTTTATCTATAGATCAAAGGACAATAAAAAGAAGAAGATCTTCTAGTTTCATTTTTAGAGGATAAATACTTGAACTTAATAAAACAAGCTAAGCAAGCACAATACTCTTTGCAAAAGATTATGTCAAATCAAACAATACCTAAAAATAATCTTCCTATACACAGCTCACCAAATAAGGCAATAGCCATGAAAGTTCAAACAATCACAACAATCGAAATTCTAAATATTACTGAAATTGAAATGGAAAATAAGAAGCTTGAAGACATAATAAAAATAGAAGTTTTCAGTAAGAAGATTAAAGGAGACAATATAGTTGAGCAATATATATATAAGACAAGAAATAGACCAAAAATATCCAGTATTAATCCCTTTTATATCAAGGTGAATGGTAAATATAAAATGGATATGTTTACTTTCAAGCTTCCAGAAGAAACTGAAATAGAATAAATAATATATTTGCAAAATATATTAGGCTTGCCAAATAATTTTCAATCCTTTAATAAAGAATTTATCAATAGCAATACATGGACAACATTCTTTTGCGAAGAGGAGAAAGATATATTGCAATGCCTCAAAAAGATTAATAAAAAAGATATAGAACTTTATAAATACACTAAAAAAAAATACTATTAATAAAATTAAAAAAGAATACACACTATATAACAAATACACTATAGATAACTCTTCACTAACCAATATAATTTCAGTTGGAATATACAATGTTAAAGAGATTAATACTAGCTTGGATCAATAAAGATTATACAAACTCTTATAAGAACTTGATATAGATATCCTAGATATCTGTGAAACCAAGCTAACAAATAAAGCAGTAAAGTTCATCTTTACTTCACAACAAACACACAAGTTTTTTCACAATAGCAATAATAAAAAACCCAAAGAATTTGAAGTGGAATTTCTCATCAACAATAATATTGAAAAAAAGCTAGAATCTATAAAAAAATAAAAGGCTATATAATAAAAGTCAACTTTTTATTAACAAGATGTAAGCTCTATATCTATCAAGTATATCTGTTATCAGAAAAAACTGTAAGTAGATAAATACAACAACTACTTTAAAATAAAATTCTAGACAAGTAAAGAAATCACTTAAGATATAATCATAAGAGATTTTAATGCAGTCATTAATTCACTGGCAGATTGGCCACTCTCTAATAAAACAATACCTAGATACAGAAAAGTTTAAATAAGTCTTTTCAACTTTCTAGAAAACTAGAATTATATAGATGTTCAGAACTCCTGGGAAGAAAGAAGCACTATATTCATATGGACAAACAATACATAATATAGTAAAATTGACTATATCTGATTATTATCAGAAATCAGTCTAAACAATATATACAAATTTAAAAATATTTCAGTGGAAACATTATTAAGTAATGATTATACTTTATTGTTAACAAGAATGACAATAAACAATTTGCTTAAGAATCAAGCTCAAGAATAATATAGATCAAAAGGCAAAAAAATATCCAATCCAGTAAATTCTATAGTTGAACAATAGGAGAAATTCAAATTCTGGATAAAAAGCAAGTTTCTAGAGATTAATTTT
Organism: Acaulospora colombiana; assembly: GCA_910592055.1. Taxonomy (NCBI): domain Eukaryota; kingdom Fungi; phylum Glomeromycota; class Glomeromycetes; order Diversisporales; family Acaulosporaceae; genus Acaulospora; species Acaulospora colombiana. The sequence goes on from CAJVPT010003247.1 coordinate 10,257, forward strand.
CAATTTTCCTAATCAAGAGTAGTAAATAATTCTCAAGACCTGACAAGATTTCGAGTCAATAATTATCAAGAGTGTATACAAGTACCTTAAATAAAAAAGAATCTACTCTACTATTAATATGAGAAAAGAAGTGAAACTTGGATTTGCAATTCTAAAGAAAGACTTTGAAACCTATAGAGAAGTTAATAAGATTTATTTTCTTCTAAAAAAATTACAAGCAATTGGGATGTTAAAATCCTAAAAAATATAGAAAAACTAAGAAGTCTTGATAAATTCATTAATGAAAAAATAACTCCTCCCCAGTTACAAGAAAAAATTTTAGAGCTACTGTCAAAAGTCACTAAGATAGAGCATATTCTTAGAATAATATACAAGAAGAAAGAAAGTCTCCATATTAGAAACCAAATTAAAGAAGCCTTAGAAAATAGATACAAAGATTTCAAATTTAATCAAAAACAAATGCTAAGCTCTATCTTAAACCATAAAAGATCCAGAATCACACTAAACTAAGTTTTAACCAAAAACCAGAAAGAAATAGAATATATAGTTACTAATCCCCAAACTATCAAAGGAAAGATTGAAGACTATTATAAAGAATTTTTTAAATAAAGAAATACTAATTTTTAAAGTCTGGATTTCTCTTGGAAAAAAGAGCATCAATCTATAAAATGGATTGACTCAATATAGTATTCATTACTAATAGAGAAAATCAAAATAGAAAAACTTAAAGCTATTTTGCAACACCTCTCAAACAAAAAGACAGTTGGTTTCTTATATATCAGTTATAAAATGCTCAAACACTTAGGTACTAAAGAAAAAGGGGCCTTATACTTACTGTTTAACAAAGTCTTAAGTACTGGACAAATATCTAAGAAATAAAAAAGTAGTGATATCTATTCTATCCCTAAACCTAAGCCTTGAAGATGTCAATTGAGCAACACAAGATCTATTGTTTCCTTGAAACTGCTCAGAAATGATTTATCAAGATTCTTATCAATTGTTTATAAATGATATGTAAACAATACAAAATTCACAAAGGTTCAAACTTTGCTGGTCTACTAGGAAAAGGTACAACAGAACCTATCCATCTATTGAATAGTATTTGTAAAGAAGCAAGAAAAAATGAAAAAGAACTATGGATTCTTTTTCAAGACACTGCTAAGGTATATGATACAATATCTCTCTTTATACTTGAAAAAGTTATAAATCGGATTCAAATTCTAACAACTATCAAGAAGATTATAATACATCTTTTCAAAAACAGAAGTTATCGCATTATTTTTTCCAATAGATTCTCTAATCAAATTGTTGCAGGAGATGGTATAGATCAAGGAAAAACAATCTTTTCACTGTTATAAAGAATTTTTTATAATCTATTGCAATATAAAATTCAAAATAATACTATACTAGATTATACTATGGAAGAAAAATAGTAATTCAATTTTTATAAATCTGAGGAAAAGACCAAGCTCTCTCTAAGGCAGGTGATAATTATATATATCAATATTATGACCTGGATTATTAAATAAAAAAAAAAGTTTTACATAACAAATGACTATAAATTAATGTTACAAAGTCAATTCTTCTTATTATTAATTAAAATTCTTAAGATCCTGGAATTGTTCAAGCTAAAATAGAGAATACTATAGTTCATGAGATCAATAAAAAGAGTCAAGCCAGATTCCTTGATATTTAATTAAGACTAAACAAAAGAATCAGGATATAATTAGTTCAATAAATCAGAAATCAGGATAATAGTTTAGGCAATAACTAAAAAGAAGTTAACAGAAAAACATGCTTTATATATTATTAATAGAGTTTTGATTCCATGAATAGAATATAAAATGCAATATATATACCTGAATAAGAAAATATGTAATGATCTAACAGCTATATTCAGGAAAGTTTTCAAGAACAAAGCTTTAATCTGTGGAACAATTCCAAACAGTTGTATCTATAACAAAGAAATATATGACCTTAAAAGTATTTGGAAAATACAGTTGAAAAATTATATATCAGCATTATTCTATCAACTTAACAACAGTAAAGCCTCTGGCATAGTAACCATAATCCAATTAAAATAAAGTCAGATCAAAGGTTGGGAACCTGGAAATATATTTGATAATCCTATAGACTCACATAAACCGATCAAAGACAATCTGGTAGCTACAACATTGGCCCTAATCAAAGACCTACAGATTATATTTCAAAGTTGGAGATAAAAGAAAATCTCTAATTACTAGGAAGATATCTATCTATCAAGTCAATTATACAAAATAATAGAGAATATGAAAAAATCATTCTATTACTATATAAGTATAAAATTATATTTCTGAATCAAATTATCAATACAACCAAAATGACACTTAAGAAATGAAAAGCAATCCAAATTTTCTTTAGCAAATGTAAAGAACCAGTCCCCTTTTGATACAAAAAGATTCATAAAAAGATAACATATAATCAAGACTACTTAAGAAAATCATTACATGATCTAGATTAAACAGACTACAACATGCAAACTGAAATATTTTCAGCATATTTAGATAAAAAAAAAACATACTGGGCTATTTACTCTAGCTCTTCAACTAATATATTAGAAAAAATATCATTCTCAAACAACAAAATCCAGTTTATCTTATATTAGTTATCATATAATTCTACTAGAAACTATATCCTTTTTCAATTAGATAGATCATCTCAAGTATTAGAAGTAGTTCTGTTACAAATCTGCTTCCTTCTACAACTAAATAAATATAAAAATTTGAGAAAAGAAAAACAAGTTCTCCTATCAGGCAATCTCATAGATTGGCAAATAACTACAAGACAACAGATATCAATTCCATCTATTTTCAAACTTATAGAAATGGAAATCCAGATAGAAAACTGGAAAGTTGTGCTAATAAGACAAGCTATTTGATCAGATGAATACAGTATATAGAAGAACTTATAGATATTCTGCAATATAATAGAAAAGGTATGGCTAATCTGTTTACTTTTTATATAGATCGTTCCTATAAAAAATAGACAAAAGATTGTGAACTTGAAATAGGTTTTGTTTGGGTTCTAATAGAGGATGACAAAGTTGAAAAACAATTCTCAGAAGGAGTATCAATATGGACATCAACAACTAGAACAGAAATATTAGCCATTCTTACAGCACTATTTATTGCTTTTCGAAATACAATAGTCTTAATCTTTACTAATTGTAATATTACAGTTAAGACATGAAAGTCCATCAGTTCACAAACAAAAATATCAACAAGGAGATGGATAAAGACTACCAATTGATCAATATGGAATAAAATCAAAGATTTAATAAAAAAGAAAGATCTTATCTTGGAAATTATAAAGTTCAAGGCTCATAGGACTAACAAGTTCAATAATCAGGTAGATCTACTTGCTAAATAAGCTAGATGTGAGAATCAGATAATCTGGAATTAATTACCAAAGTTAGAAAAAATCCTTACAATATCTACTTGAAGTGAATATACAATAGAGATTAGTATTAAAGAATTTATTAAAACATTTAACAGAAAAAGAATTGGATAAGATTAGACAACAGAGAAAAGAATCCAAGAGCTGTGAATCTAAAAAGATAAAATAATAGATTCATTAATTTTCTAAAATCAATTCAATCTATCCAACACCTTCAATACCTTTTTCAAAGCTAATAAAGATAAAAGTTTTTTACCTAATTTAATCCACAATGAACTTCTAATATTGCAGATACTCAAGAAAAAGAAACCAGATATTTATACTATAATGATTTGCCCAGTATATAAACTTTAAAAAGAGACATTAAAACATCTTTTCAAATATCCAATTCCCAAAGAAGCCAGAAAAGACATATAGTGGAAAACAAAAGAGAAAATTAATTATTATATCCATAAAGAAATTAAAGATAAGAAAAAAGTTTATCCTAAAACTGATAATTAAACAAGTAGATGACTAAACAAGATCCAACAATCTGATAGAAGCCTTTTTAATACTATTTGTAGATACATAGAAGAAAACTAAACTATCTCCTTGAAGAATTACCTCAAATCATAACTCAAAATATCTCTAGAATCCATACAAAACATAATCAATAAGCTTTATTATAAAATGAAGAAAAACTTCAAAAAAATATCTAGAACAGTTACTGCACTAAAGTAATAGAGTGGAAAAAGAAGCAAAATATTAATGAAAAGAATAAAAGATCTAAAAGATCCGGATATTGTCAATCTATTCAATAATCTCCAAATTAGATAGATAAATAGAACAACTATAGTAGTAATTCACTTTAAGTTGAGAAAGAATATCTGGTCGTGATATACTAAAGTTAATAATTCAGGAATAGTAGAGATTATACAAATATGTTGAAAGAAACTTTAGGTAATTTGATTTAATTAGAAGGTTTATTAGAGATATATAATATTAAACATAAGAGAATTCAGTAGTTAAAATCTTAGATCAATTACTTTGGACTGCTGGCCTTTATATACATAATTGAATATTAATTATTTGATGACAAAGTGACTCAAATCTATCAGATTTTCAAATTAGGCCAATATGCTAAATCTGGATAACCTGCTAGCTAAATATAGATAAGATATAATAATATAATAAAAAATTAAATAATATGCACTATATAAATCACTACTTTGTCCTACTGATTGGATCTACCTTATGAACCAATAAGATGTACCTTGCATTATATGTGTCAAATAATTTAAAAATAGAACTAAAGTAATATAATAGACAAGAACTATAGATAATAATCAAAAGAAAATATAATTAATAATTAAGGTTAATAGTATAAATCCAATACATAGACTACACAAGAACAAAAAGAATTTTCAATATTTTTAGAAGATCTGGAGGAAAAAGCTTTTAAAAAAAAGGAGAAAAAGAAGTATATGGAAATTATTAAGGATTAGATTTATCATAGTGTTAAATAGCTTGGTTTTTAATTGTAAATAGAATTTAGAATAATCTATAGTAATGATCTATAAGCAATTATTTTATTAATTAGAGGATTTATTTATATTAGTAAAAAAGTGAAATATCATTTCCTAAGTTGTATCTAGAGAAATAGGTTTTTGATGACAGTAAATTAGTATATAAAACTTAAAATATTTTGTAAATATTTTTATATATATATAGTTACTTTCAAAAGTTTGAGACCACTTACCATGTTTTTATTATAAATTCTAACTTTGGCAATTTTTAAATCTGTAATTATATAATCAAAAATTATAAAATTTATATACATTATATTTTAATACTAGTTTTATTTATTATATTTTTTCAAAAATTTTTAACATATAATTTTTAAAGTTTTATTTTTTTATTTTTTTCTTTTTTAAAACCGCAATTGGTATTAGACGCAAGTGCTTTTATTAAGAATTAACTTAACATCTTAGATAATGAAATTCT
>CAJVPT010003248.1:0-15673 GCA_910592055.1 Acaulospora colombiana
AGAATAGAGATAAGAGTTAGTGATATATCAAAGAAACAGAACACAATAAAGAGACACTTACCTTTGGCCAAGTCAATTACCATGCCTCTGCCTTCCCTAAGTATTCTTTATAGAAGGCGTTCTCTTCTTTGTATCATTTGTGAGTATTCTTAAGAAGTCTGGGTTACACAAGATGCTACAGATTAGCGACAGACTCATCGGGATAGTCCACGACACTATCCAAACAATTATAACAACTTGTATTAATTGGCCTACATCAGTATTATATTGGATGCTATAGCAGCATTATTATATAAGTACTACAATATACAGGTTGCTTGCTTCATTAAAAATTTTTTTTTACCTTAGAAAAAGTCTAAACAAATAATATTGTTTCAAAAATACATTAAACAATACAATAAAAAAAATAAAATTTAAAATGAATCACTAGTATTTCTTGACAAAAGATTCTTTCCATCATGACTTCAAGTATATGCATACTTTAACTGTTTTGCTTAATAGCCAATTTCTTTTATCGGTTATTAAATTTTTGCTCCTGAAAAGACATGTTTTAATGGAACACCCATTGCAGATGCTGCCAAATTATCATATATCATGAGTGCCAAACATAAAAATTGATGTTTATGCATTTTCTACCATTCTAATATATCAATTTTGTTACCTATATTTGAAAGATAAAAATAAAAATTTTTTGATTTTTTTTGACCAGTCAAGTATAAATTTATTATATATTTTTTAATAGGTGCAGCAACTAGTATTTTAGTTTTTTGTGAGATTGATTGAATAAATATATGGAATGTTGGCTTCTCTATGGTTGTAAAAGAGTGTTAGTTTATAACAATCCATCAGATAAGATTTTGTTTTACTTTTTCAGGTTCATGTATTTACTATATAAAAAATAAAATTTAGCATGATTTTAAATTTAATAAATATATTTATACTGACTATTGTAGTATTAAAAAATTTTTTGAGCAAAGGTTTATTAGAATGTGGATTTATTTTTATTGGATAATTTTTTTCAAGGTGTTTGAAAAGATTAGAATGCTACCTTCACTACAGGTATATTTGGTGCTGCAATAATTGCAGGAAATTTTTTTACTTTTATTGAAATCAGAATCCTTTGTAAAATGATTCCACACTTTATTTCTATAATTTATTTTATTACTTAATAATACCTTCGAAAAACTACTTATAACAATATTACTGGTATTACTTGATTTATAACTATCTAAACTGAAACTTTTATCATTTATTTCATCAGAATTATTGAAAGAACTATCATATTCCATTTTATTTTTTGATGTAAATAATACCAGTAATGTTACAGTGAGAAAAATATCATAAAAAATATCATAAAATTTTAAAAAATCATATAAAGACATTAAAAAAATATAAAAAAAAAAAAATTCAGGGGGTTTTTTTTTAATTACCTTAAATAGCTTCATTTAAATATAGTCAAACTGCTAAATTTTATTTGAACCTGGCTAGATTTTAAAACTTGAAATCTTATCAGTTTCAAAATTTAGAATCTGATCTGATCAGATCGGATTTCAAAATTTAAAATCTGTATTCAATGCAAATACAAAAATTTAAAATCCAATCCAATCTGTTCAGATCAAATCCACAGATAATTCAGTTTTGGTAAAAATTATGATCCCTAGCGAGAAGCATGAAAACTCAGATGTGATATTACAATTGACTGGGAAAAAAGTAAAATATAGGAAAAAAACTCAAGCACAAGAAGGACAGGTCAAGTATAATATATGCAACCAACAAACTACTTTACAAAGTCCAGACTTATCAACAATACAAGTCATCAAATCCTTCAAGTCAGACCTAGAGTCTTAACAAGTCCAATCGATCTGAAAAAATATCTTAAGAATAGGTTTGGGAAACTATACATAGAAATAACAAATATTATAACAGAGAATATCTTAAATAGTAGCTACTTTTTTTTTTTTTCAATCAATATTAGTGTTAGTGGAGTCTTGACATATTAGTACCTACTAAGGTAGACTGCAGCAAGTCACAGTGTTTCTAGTAATAGAATACTGAATCATAGTATTTTTTTCTATTTATAATTTTTTTTTTTTTTAAAGTCCAACTGACAGGACATATCTTTATTAAGGAATCAGTAGTATATTTTTAGATTACATGAGCAATTTATATAACCTTATTTTTAACTACCTATCCTAGTTAGGTTCACCAATTTTACCACATGGTGATACCATTTTCATCAGTTGCTCTGCTCTGCCTGGAACTATTAGCATATCGAAGTTCTGCTATGGACTTCTTTTTATTGATCTTCAAGAGGCTGTGTTGTGTGTTCCTTAGTAGGGTCTTGTTTACCGCTTGATGATTGTGGGTATCATGGATGATTTCTGCCGTGTTTGGATCCTCCACAGGCTAGTTGAAGCTTAGATAGTGCAAATCTCCAGTCATGATCTTGACATCCAGGCGATTCAATAGTGTCACGTAATTGGGTGGCATATAGCCTTCCATTGCCTCATTTTTAATCACTCTTGCAAGTTGGCCTTACAGGGGTTTCTCTTGATTACTTAGTAATGGATTGCTCCTCTCATTGAATTGGTTACCTTGGTGATTGTTTCTGAATTTCTTCTTCCAGGATCTGCCCCTGCAGGTTTCCTAATATAGCGCTAATGCTAACCACCAACCTCCACAATAGCTGTCCTTTTTTGGGTAGCCATTGGTTTCATGATCATAGAGATCTCTTATTAATTATTGTTATAGCCCATTACATTTTCGACAGGTACAAATGACTGAAGTCTCCCTTATCTTCCAAAGGGTATAGTTTTGACAAGAGGTGTATGTCCTTCCCATATCTATTAAGAGACTTAAGCTGATCAGCATTTTTCTTTGGCTTGTCTTGGATCTTTATATATTCCAGGCGGCAGGTTTTTATTGGAGATTTCCTTAGCACTAAAACTGGCTAAGGCATGAATGACCTGAATTTTATACTACGGTCAGACAGTAGAAATCAGTAGGCTATTTGTGAGTACAAAGGTGTATATAGTGATGAGCATACATCTTATACAATGTAACCTATATTGCGAGAAACTGTTCCTAGGTAGGATTGAACCAGTAACTCATGGATAGTAACCTGGGAGTGCACCCACTGCACTAATGACTCACAGGTCTTTTTTCTATTTATAAATATATAGACTTGCAATTAAATTTATATACAATATTATTAATAGAAAATTATTAATTCAAACTATAAATAAAGTGATAAATTATTACTAAAGTTGTACTTAAAGTTTGAAAACAAATTAAAATAAGTGGATTAATAATTAACTTTATTAATTTTTTTTTTTTTTTATACTGGCTCAACCTTGCTTTATTTGTAATTATATAATATCAATAAATAGAAGCTATTTTAGAATATACTACCTGTTTACTACCAAATAAAACCCAATAGAATTCCTCTGTATAAAGATACTTATCTTATAGCTTGTTGTCACCTCTAGGGTGGGTAGCTAAACTGCTAAGGCTGGACTAGTACTAAAAGAAATTTAGAATATGTAGAAGTTATCTATAAGGTTTATAATCCATTGGTTCATAAACTCATTAACCAGATGTATGAATTGGTTTTTTATGTGTTTTTTCTTAGCTATAAAGATAGGATCTTTTTTTTCTGTCTTGTATTTTACTGATTTTACTAATTTTTCTTTTTTTCTAATAATTCTTTCCCTAGCTTTCTACTCTTGAAAGGTTTTGCATTATCTTTTTTATATTTAATATAGATATTTGATAGTCTCAAGACAGATTTTGTTATATAGCTTTTTCTTTATATTTTATCTAAAATAGCTATCTTGAGACTACATATAAGTACTTTAAAGAAAGCTCCTCTGATGTTTGCTATCAAGTATTTCTTATATTTCAGGTTATTTTTGTTTGAGAAATAGATAGTAATAAGTTGAAGTTTTTTTTTCTCCATGTGGTTTTCCACACAGGTTATAGTTATGTTCTTTAGGGCTTTTTCTATTTCTACTCTGAGTTGTTAGCAGAGGAAAGGGTAGAGCTAGTCTCTGATTATCCATATTTATTGTATTTGTTATTTTTATAAATAGATGGAAGCCTTATATGTAGCTTGCTCTTGGTTGGTAGTTTACCATTCCAAAGGCTAAACTGGACTTTCTTAGTTTCTGATCTTCTTTATCTGTGTGATAGTTACTTATTTTCATTGTTATAGGTATGCTGTTGTTGTTTGCCAGTTGATTTTTTTAATTATTTGTTTAGTGAAGTTGTATTTAGTTCTATTCAAGAGATATCATTTTGTTAGATGAATAGTGTTTGCAAGCTTTTGTGTAATTATTTTTATAGGAAATTTAATGAAATGATTGTTTTATTGTGATGCTATACCTATTTTTGGGTCATTAATTCTGGTAATTTTGATTTTATTCTATCCTGATTTCATGCCTTTCCATGTATCTATCTATGCCAGCTGATTTGCTATTTTGTTGTATTTAATTTCAGAGTGGTCTTTTACCTTGTATAGTGATAGTTTGATCTTTCTTTACTTGTATAGAGTTTTAATCTGAAGTAGAAGATTTGAATTTTTTTGTTTTTTTATGATCTTATTCTTGTCTTTCTTCAGGACCTTTTCTATTCCATTGATTGCTGCTTGACTATCTGTATAGACATTCACTACACTATGTACTGGTAATACACTTAGAGCCATTATAATAACTCTTATTTCTGCTCTGGTGGATAAGTGATGTCATTTGATCTGTTCTTGGAATATGTGTTTCTCTAAATTAGAAGTGATAATAATTCAGCCCAGGCCCATATAATATTTGTCCTTTGAGCTTGTGAGGAATCCATTTATGTAAATGTCAAAAATAGCAAAATTTTTAATTTTTTTTTTGATTTTCTCTATCCTTTCTATATTTGCCTATAAACAGTTGAAAATTTTATCTTTTTTTCTATTTTTTGTTTGTGTTTTGACTAGTATGCTGGCTATTATGTCCTGTCTTATATAAATGATTCTGATATCTGGGTATACTTAATGAGATTTATAGTAAGGGAATTTGGGGATGTTTTGTTTCTTTATTTGCGCTCCTTTATATCTGTATTATTTTCTTTTATAGATACTAGGCTCTTCTGAATAGATATATAGATTGAGAGTTATCAAGTTACTGTGAAGTTGCATTCTTCTCTATTGGTATCTAGAATGTTTATTATACAGCCTTGATATGCCTCCAATAGGGAATTCCCAGAGCTTGGATATAATATCTATACCTCATTGTATTTTGGTCTATTTTTTTTTGTTTTTTTCCAATTATTGGTTCTTCCTCTTTCTGTATGTAGATTCAGTAAGGTCTGGTTGTGTTGTGATATATTATGGAGATTCCTTGTTTAAAAACATTGACTGTTGCTTGGCATTTTGGAATTTTCTTCACTTCTAACATTTTTTTAATTTTGCTGCTCAAGGTTAGAAACCATCTGAGGGTTAGGCCTGGAAATGTTTTTCTTTTAATTCTTATTATTTAGTACCATTTTAATGTTTTCATACTGTCTGCATTTAACAGCTGTCTAATAAAGAGTATATTGTGTTTGTGTTGGTGGTATTGATATTTTGAGTAAAAGTGTTTGTTCATGATCTCTTTTATGGAAGTGTCTATCTTCTGAATAAATGTAATACTGTTGTTTTTATTGTTAAGATCAAATGTAAAACCATGTCTTTTTATAAGCCAGATGGTATTATGTGTTAGACTTTTTCTTATGTGTTTCCAGGATTGTTCCATTTTGTTTAGAACAGATTTGATAAACCAGAATTCATTTTGTAGAGTTTGGAGTTTGTTTCTTGCTATTTCATTAGCTATATTGTTTTTGTTGATTTGGTTCATCCAGTTAGTAATATATAGAAAGAGTTGTCTATCCAGAGTTGTATTAGGTTGTATTCCTATCTATTGAAAAGAATGTTGTTTGGAGTTGTCCTAGTGATACCTAGCTTATGTTTAAAGACTGTTGCGACACTGTTTAGAAGAATGTTATATGTTTTTTCTAGAAGCATCATGTCATTGCACAAATACTCTGTGCTGAGGATCAGGATGTAATTAATTATGTACTGTATCTGTTTGTCAGTTAGATGTTTCATTCCTATAAGTTCCTTGATCTTCCTGAACTTTTGTTAGATTAGAGTTTTTTGATGGTCTTTTTTCTTCAAGCTGTTATACCAAACTTCCAGGATTCTTACTGGTATCCCTTGTGAACAGCCTTTGACAATTTGGTCTTCTATTTCTATGTCTTATATGAAATTAACATCTTTTCTATTGATAATTAGCAGCTGGGACTTCTGTAGGTTGATTTTTATGTTATTTATTTTGTAGAACTCCTCTGCTTTTTTAATAATTTGTTGTAACTTTTCTCTATTATCTGTGATCCATGTAGTATTATCCATGTAGGCATTTACTGTGATATTTACTTTTTTATTTATTCATCCTAGGTTGAAATCCCTACATGATTTGATTGTTATTGTGTAGTCTATAATGTTTTTTTTTATTGTTGTGATTAATGGGTCATAGAAAATTATCTATAATAATAGGGAGATTGTGTCTCCTTGATTGATACCATTATTAATCTCGTATTCCTCTGTTGGACCATAACTATGTTTTATTTCTAATTGAAGATATTGCACAGAATATTAATTATCTGTGTCAGAATCTTTATTCGTTCTAAGGCCTTGATCAGTATTTCTAAATTCATCAAATCATATGCTTTTAACATATCTTGATTAAGAATTCATACTTGTTTTTTTGTTTCTTTGGCATACTCGATATTATTGTTTATTCTGTGAATAGGTTTATATATGCTGCATCCTGGCAATGCAGCCCAGTTTAATTCTGATAAGATTTTATTCTTTGTTAGGCATGAGGTAATTCTATTGGTTAAAATCTTGATAAAGATTTTTTTTTTATATTCAGTAATATGATTAGTCTTGTTATATTAAGGTTGTTCTGCCAGTCCTTTGGTTTGGGTATAGGATATATGACTTCTTTACTCCATTTCTTGGATGTAGATTCTTCTTTGATAATTTGATTGAAAATATCCCTGATTTCTTTCAAGGTCAGTTTGCCCAGTTTCTAGTATACTAAGTATAGAATCTGATTTCTTCCTGAAGAGAACTTTGTGTTTCTATTTTTGATTGCTTTTTTTAGCTTTTCTTCAGATATTTCTGTTAGAATTGTGTTATACTATCTATAGTCAATGTTGTCCTTTGGCCTATATTTCTTTTTCCATGAGAAGTAATCAGCTATTGCTATGATATTTCTTGTAAACATCTAGTCTTTGAAGTGTTTTCTAACTGTAGCTTTAATTTTCTTTAGTTTAGTTAAGATGTTTATCACTTTCCCTTCTTCTATAATTATTTTGTCTAAAGTAATAGATCTTTTGGATCTAGTTTATTATTGCTTTTTTATTTGTTACTAGGAAGGTCTGTTTGATTGCTATTTTTTGTTTGATGGCCTAGTTTTTCCTTCTTTGGATTATTATATAAATTATGACTTTATGGACTTTTATCATTTCTTGTGTAAGTATGAGCCAATGGAATAGATAGTTATTTGGATTGTCTTCTCAATTCTTTCCATTTGATATTTAAGATCAATTAGTTTTTCTTGCAGATATTTTGCTATATTTGGAGGTGAGCTATCTATTTTAAAAGCTATCTTTATTTGGTTTCTAAGAAATTGTAGGTATAGAAGTGGTCTCTTCACTGACTTGTCTTCTTTGGATATTATTTTTTTTTTTGGTATTCTTTATTTTTGAAGATGTATAGCTTTACTACTCTTAAAAAGTAATTTTGTGATTTGTTCTATTATTTGTCTATAGACATGAGCTCAGCTTTTTTGTTATTCAAAGAGTTTTCTATTTCTAGTACAAACTTTTTCCATTGTTTATTGTTTGTTAAGTACCAGTTATATCTTATATTTGGTTTTTAATAGGTTGATTCTTTTCTTGAGCTTAGTTGTCATGCTTCTATTTCTATTATAACTGGCCTGTGATTATTAAGGATAAAAGGATCTAGGGGTTCATGATAAAAGCTTTTTTGCTTTGCCAGATAGGTAGTATATTCATTCATATTTGATCTATTCTGCTGCTACAAGCATTTCAGCTCCAAGAGAACTCTCTTTTGATAGGATTGTGAAGTCTGTATGTGTCTTTGAGAGTGTTGTTCATGAGGATCTCTATCTGAAAACCTGAGAGCTTGTTGACTGTACTCTTTCTACCTGTGTTGTCTCTATCCCATGCTAGGTTGGATACTGTTTAAATCTCTTAAGACCAAAAGATGCCAATTTTTATGGATAGCTTCCTTGACCCATTATCTTAATTAATTTAGGATGCCTTGTCAATTCTTGTCTCCCTATTGAGCTAGGAAGTATACTTTTATTATTCTTAATTTTTGTTTTTTGGAAAAGGTTAAGTCTATATGGATGATTCTTCTTGGCTATGTGTCATACTTGAAAACTCTCTTTGTTATTTCTTTGTTAAGTATAATATTTAAGCCCTATCCTATCTTTTGTTTTTTGTCATGGAACTATATTATATTATATTTTGAATGCTTCCAGTATTTATTTTGTAAGTTTGTTTTATTTGTTTTCATTATTACAATTATGTCCCATTCCTTTATAGCACACTATATGAATCAGTTATTTCTTTTTTTGTCATTAATTAAGCTTTGGATGTTGTATATTATAGCTTGTCAAATAGTGTCCTTTAGGTTTTATGCTGTTCTATTTAGATTGTTGTTTGTTATATGCTATATTAAGTTTATTTGTGAATTGGTGAGTGTGCTAGTATTGTTTGTGTCATTAGTTATTGTATCTTCTATTGAGAAACTGTTGCTATTATTTGTGATATTTACTGTATTTAGACTTATTGATGAATGGGAGTGAGTTGGAGTGAATTCGAGTTAAGGTGTTTATCAAGGCATTAAACATTCTATTCATATTTTGGTCCAACCTATTTATAGTGGAATGGATACATTGTTGTTTGACTTGGATATCTTATAGGTTGTCAAGCATCTCTTCAATATTTTCTGCTGTGTAATTTTGGTTCTCTTCAATGTTCTGGAGTTTCTCCACTTGTTTTATGTATTCTTAATTGTAGCTCTCCAGATTAATGATGTGTTTATCTAAGTCTGCTATATTATCTTTGATTTCCTTAATTTTTTTCCTGATTTCTTTTAATATCTCCAGATTTCATCCATTGTATTTGTTAATTTTGATTCAAAGGATTGGTTATCTCTAGTTTATTGGCCTTGCCTGATAGCTACTTCATAAGATCCTGGTTTGATAGTATTGTGCTTTTGTTTGATTAAGTTTCTAATTGCTTTTGTTCTTACTGGTTTATATTTAATGTAAAGTTTATCAAAATGTTTGGCTTGTTCTAATCTGTACTGTTCCATTGTGTATGGTATTCCTTTAGTAGGCAGTTTGCTACTAAGTATTCTGGACTACTGCAAAGGCTGCATAACTTGATTTTAATGTATTTCTATTCCACTATGGTTTTTTCTAAGCGAAAATTTTCTCTTGTGACAGCTTCTCTGGTTTCCTTATTTTTGAAGTTGATTACTGCAAATTTTTTCTTTTTGTATAAGAGATATCTTGGAATATAATATGTTTTGGTCTTGGTTTGCTTGCATATATATCTAAGGTCAAAGGCTGTTGTATTTAGTGAAAGGTTAATTAGTTTAGCTACTATGGTCCCTCTTTTTTTCATTTGTTCAACATTCTATTGTGTATTGAAACCTCTGACTGAGTCTGCTTTGAGTGAAATATTTCACTTGTTAATGACTGTGTTCTTGTTTTCCTTATTTGCGTAGGTTATTGTAACAGTCTGTTACATTTATTGAGTTGTTATAGTGTTGTTGATGATTTTATCATATTTGATAAAGGTTTGTTATACTTTAATAAATTTAACTTTTAGGGATATGTTCCACACTACGATACTGTTATTTTTTTTTTATATCAAAAATGAGTTTTTATGTGTTCGAGATGCATGTTACTTATTATATCTAGCAAGATTATATTGTATATCTCATATGTAGCTTGTTTGTCCTTAAAAATAGTTATAATATGTTTATTTTCATCTTTTCCTTTATTAAAGATAGACATGAGATCAATAATAATGTCTAGGCTGTTAGTAAAAAAGATAACCTTTTAACTTATTGTTCTTCCTAGGATTGCACTTGCTTTAATTCCTGTCTTGACTTTTTCTCTTCCAAATTTAGTTCTTCCATTGAAAGGAAATCTAGGCCTAGATTTATCAAAAGTATTGTTTTTTACTTTTTTATTTTTTTTCTTAGTCTGCTATTTTTCTTCAGGGTTTGGTCTGTTTGAAAGATGTTTTCTCCAGTTTTTTCTTTCAAATCCATTTCTACATCTAAGTTGATAGTTTATTCTCTGATTCTATTATTTTTTGATTATGTCACTAGACTTTCTTTTGGGTTTTCTTTAACAGATATACTTCTTTTGCTAGTTGATATTGTCAAGATTTTTTCTTCTACTTGTTCACTCCAGGTGAAGTTGACAGTTGTTATTTTCTTGGGTTCTGTGTAGTTGGATCATTAGAAGTCAATTGTTGTTTATTGTTGGGATTGGTCGTATATTTTTTGGATCTATTTTCTTCTTACAAAACTGATTTTTCTTTGTTTTTGTTTTTTTCTTTTTTAGTGTTTGGATTTGATTCTTCATATATATTTTTTGTATTAACTTTTGCTAGAATATTTTCATTATAGTTGGATTACTCCAAACTATATTGTTTTCTAGGTTCTCTTTGAGAACTCATCTCTTTCATTCACTTTTTTTCTTTTTCTCAAATTGCCAAAAAAGAAAATTTTTAAGAAAAAAAGAATCTGTGGTAAAGAGTTTCCTATTATTTTTGAATTAACTTTAGTAATATTATATTTAGTATAATTTATGATATATTCAATAAAGTACTTATAACCATTTTGATAAAGAGTAAAAAAAAAAAAAAGTAATATTAATAAAATTTTATATTTTAAGACTTAAAAATATATTAAAATAAATAAATTTGAAATAAATTTATTTTTGATTATTTATTTAACCGTATTTATATAAAAAATATAAATAATAAATATAAATTAGTTATAAATACTGTATATTTACTTTTAAAATTATTAATTTATTTATTATATTTTTATTATAAATGCTAATTTATTAATTTTTAAATTTTTAATTATATATTAAAAATTATAAAATTTGTATATAGTATATTATACTTTAATATATATTTTATTTTATTATTTTTAAAATTGATTTTTCTTTATTAAATTTTTACTTTTAAATAATTTTAATTAATTGTTAATATAAATAATATAAAAATTAAAAAAATATTTAACAATAATAAAACTTTAAAAATTATTTATAATTTTTTTAAAATAATTTTTTATAAAAATATAAAAAATAAATATTAATATAGGATTTTTTGAAATTTTTTAGAAAATATAAATTTAATATATTTTATAAATATAAAAAATTGTTATTAATAAATAAAAAAAAATATTATTTTTTTTTAAACTGCAACTGGTATTAGATGCGAGCTTTTTATTAAGAATTAACTTAATGTCTGAATAATGAAATCCTTAGCATGACATCAATCATCTCATACAAACTTATATATTTCTATATATATGCAGATTAATAATAACCTATCGCAGTTTGTCCTAGATAGACCTATTACAACACCTTAAGTGAGCAGACCTACCTAGGGATCAGATAGTTAATACATAGTCATCAATGGCAATGCTAGGCTAGTTAGTATTGAGCTTACAAGATTTTTATTGTTTCACTAAGTTAATCCTTTTTTGTGTGTACCTGACGGGATGTGTAATACCCTTCAATATTTTTAGATATTATTCATTCAGACCTCAGAAAGAGGCACGTTACCTTTTTTGTCACAACCTGTGACATCAGATCAGTTCCTATTAACTGATTTTCAATTAAGGAAGCACCAGATTGGGATATTCTGAGCTAGGAGAGTGGGGGTCCTGGAGACTGCCAGGGCAGAAGGTCTTGGGATATCTATGGTAAGCTAGACCAGAAGCCTTTCTTTATGCAATCTTTCTGGTAGTATGATCATAATCTCAGCCCTAATCAATAGAAGGCCAGAAGTCCCATCTTTTTGCAACCTAACTTGATTTCAAACTTGTTCCAAATGATTGGGTATGACTTTCATAGAATAACCAGTCAAACCTGATCAGAAGATAATTTTTGATTTTGGTTCTTAAGTAGTATTGAACTACAGACCTTGTGATTGCGACTTGGGAGCACTACCGCTATGCTATTGATCCACAGGTCAAATAAAAAAAATTTTTTAATTTGATTCTACAGTAAAGTATAATAAGATAAATAATTAAACTCTATTAAAAAAAAAAGTAAATTTTAATTATTTGTAACTATAGAATGTAAATATTATAAAAAAAAATTATAAATTTTTTAAAGAATTAATATATACTTTTTATAGTTAAATTTAATAAAAAGAGTATCACTAATTGAAAATATATTACTAAATATAGACTATTTGGCAAAATTAAAGATAATCTTATTAATAAGCTTTATATACAAATTTTAAAAAAATATATTAATTAAAATATATATTAATTATATAATTTAGATTATAAAAATTATTATTAAGTATAATAGTTCAAATATATGGAAAAAATGATTAAAAATAATTAACAAATATAAATTTAAACTTTTTTTGATCAGTAAAAAAGAAGATTTAATAATTTAGAGATTAATATTAAAGCAAAGAAATTTTCCAGAATAATTAATAAGCTATTAAGCTTGCAAGAAGTATATAGAAGCAATTTTCAGGATAATGATGATATTATTAAGGAAAAAAGATGATACACAATATGATAATATATTTCAAATAATTCATATAACTTTTGTTTAATAGTAAATTTTAATTTTGACATAAATTAGATTTCTACAGACTATATATTTATTTCGGTATAAACAATGATAAAATGCTATTATGCATGGCTAATTATGTAATAGGTAGATTTAATGTGCTATAATATTAGCCGTTTAAGATCAAAGATCAGGTGTTTGATTTTTTGGGAGCTGTTAACGCATATTATTAAATAACCAGTCTATTAAGACTACTATCTCTATAGTCACTTTCTTCACAAGGCTGTAAGCTTTCCGAATTTTTTAAAATATCCACTGAGCCCAGTGGTTCTTTATCCTGATTTGATGCACTCAATGAGTCGAGTGATTCTTTAA
Organism: Acaulospora colombiana; assembly: GCA_910592055.1. Taxonomy (NCBI): domain Eukaryota; kingdom Fungi; phylum Glomeromycota; class Glomeromycetes; order Diversisporales; family Acaulosporaceae; genus Acaulospora; species Acaulospora colombiana. The sequence goes on from CAJVPT010003248.1 coordinate 13,275, forward strand.
CCTGGATTATTTTAGGCCTCTCGTCTGGATTATTAAGCCAACAAGCTAAATAAATTTTCATGAATCTTATTAAGCATTAAGCAATTAAATTAGTCATTATCAAAAGCATATACTGGAAATATATAGACCTTCATAAATATCGACGTATTTTTTAGGTGTCCCTTCAATCACAGTTTCTCTGTAACCTGATAAAATTTTAACAGCCAATTCGAGTCCCCATTTCGTTTCCAAACTAAAGGGAGGATATCCACTTGAAATTTCCCAAAATAAAATACCCAGACTATAAATATCTGATTTTTTAGTTTTCTTATAATAATAACCTTTAGCAGTTTCTTTAAAACATTGTGGGTCAATATATGGTATCACTCCAATGGGTGGATGATTAGTCTGAGTGTTCGATAGATTGCTTAATTGTTTAGAAAGTCCAAAGTCGCAAAGTTTTATATTCCCGTCAATGGTGAGAATGTTTCCAGGGTGCTAAAAAATATTGTTAATATCATATTAAGATACATACAGTACATCATAAACAAGGATTTGTGTCAATTACCAAATCATTATGAATTATATCTCTTTCATGTAAATACATAATTGCACTTGTAATTTGCCTAGCAATGCGCAATTTGTCATTCCAATTTAATGATTTAAGGTTCTCTTTGAGATATTTCCTTAAGTCACCATCTGCATATTCAATTACCATAAGGTACTCCGCTTTTTTCGGATCTACGTATTTAATTAAAATATTCCATTAGCATTAGTATTTAGAAGACATAATATATATTATATTACCTCTCCTAGAAATTCCATAAAATCTTAAAATATTCTCGTCAAAGTCAACACCTTGATGCAATTTAAGCTACATGAATGATAATTATTTGTATTTATAAACTTTATAGGAATACTTGGTTATAATGTATTAGCATAATACCTCGTTGAGAAATGCCTCTGCAGTATTCTCATCAAAAATTTCAACTTCCTTAACAGCTACCCTCTTTTTAATACTTTTTAGACGAGCTCGATAGACTTTCCCGAAACCACCTTTTCCTATCAGGATCATATCTTCAATGTCACTATATTTATAGGTTTTTAATTCCAATTCTTTTATCGTATTTTCAAGATATTTGGAATATTGTTCATTAACTTGTCCTATAAACTCGTCGTTAATGGCAAGACCACTAAGGTCATTATAATTTTCATCATTATCAGATGTAATAGAATTCTCGATTGGCAAATTAGATTTTTCGTCCGACAATCCAGATCCCTCATCTGCCTGTAGTTCTTCCGAAGCTTTTAGTACGATTGAATCGAGTGACTCCTTAACCGTAATAATTTCTGGCCTCTCGTCTGGATTTTCGTCCCAGCAGTCTAAATTGATTAAAAAAATATTGTTGATTATGTATAATGACATTGGTTATTTGTTTAAATAAATATAATGAACCTTCATAAATCTTGATGTATTCTAAGGGCGTTCTTTCTATTTTAGCTTCTCTACGGCCCGACAAGATTTGAAAAATTAGTCCAATTTCATAATCTTCTGAGCAAAAAGGAGGTTGTCCGCTTGTAATTTCCCAAAGTAGAACTCCTAAACTATAAATATCTGACTTTTTGGTTTTTTTTGAATTGTCTTTTCTAAAACATTGTGGGTCAATATATGGTATTAATCCGTAACGTTCATCGGTTTGAGCGCTCGACACATCTTCCAATTTCTTGGAATACATAAAGCCGTTGAGTTTTAGATTTCCTTGAAGAGTGAGGATATTATAAGGGTGCTAAAAAGTAATTTTATTAATTATATCACATCTAAACACTGCAGAACATAAATTTAATTAATTACCAGATTTCCGTGAATAATGTTTTTCCCATGTAAATACGTAATTGCAGCCGTGATCCTTTTGGCCATAAGCAATTTATCATTCCAATTCAACAAGTCAAAGTTCTTCTGGAGATATTCTCGTAAGGTTCCATCTGCATATTCAATAACCTTAATGTATGTGTGTTCTTGATAATCTATTTAAAAATTTCATATATATTATTCCCATATTTTTATTCCATTTAACATTATTTGAGCATTACCTTTCTTAGAAATACCATAAAATCTTAAGATATTTTCATTAAAGTCGACATCGTGATGTAATTTAAGCTACATATACAGTATATTTAAATTATGAGCATTGTTGTCTAATTATAATACTATATGCGTATTAATACATACCTCATTAAGAAACGCTTTGGCTATTTCGTCATTAAAAATTTTAATTTCTTTTATCGCTACGGTCTTGTTAATACTTTTTGAGAAAGCTTTATATACTTCTCCAAAGCGGCACACTCCTATACTTTTAATACCTTCAAATTCTTCATACTTAAATTTTTTTAAAATAAACTGATTTATAAAGAAATTTCCC
>CAJVPT010003249.1:0-15671 GCA_910592055.1 Acaulospora colombiana
TATATCTAGGTTGTTCTCCCAGTCTTTAGGTTTGGGTATTGGATATATGGTTCCTTTGCTCCATTCCTTAGGAGTTGCGCTTTCGTGAATGATCTTGTTAAAGATGCTTCTTAGTTCTTCTAAAGCATTTTTTTTTAAATGCTTGTATGTGCAGTAGGGGATCGGATTTCTACCTGGTGCAGACTTGTTGCTGCGATTTCTAATTGTTGCCATCAATTCTTCTGTTGTTATTTCTTGGAGTGTACTTGAGTACCAACTTGCTTTGATTGAAGGCCTAGCTTCATATTCTTGCTCTAGTGCTGATGTGTTTCTGGGTGGGGACCATTTGAAAAAGTGTTGCCTGACTGTTTCTTTAATCTTGCTTGGCTCTGTGATGATTTAGATTTCCCCTTTTTTTTTGATAATCTTGTTTAGATGGATATGGCATATGGGACTGTTTAGAATGCTGTTGATCATAGCTTTTTTGTTTCTCTCTAAGAAGACTTGACGGTTTATTGTCCTTTGGATTATAGCTCTGGCTTCTTTTTTCTTTGTAATATGTTTTGCGATAGTCCTATGTACACGGATATATGACTTTAATATCTCAATCCACCTTGAGTAATAACTATCAGTTCAGTCTTTTTTGGCTAGCTGTAGCTCTACTGTAATAGTAGGAAAATGTTCTTGAATGTATTTTGGTATGTTGTTATTTAGTTGTGTATTGTTGTCTTGGTTCCTGACCTGTTGTTGTCTGAGGTTTGTTAGGAAAGATTGTAGTTGAAGAAATGGAGTATCTGATTCATTTTCTGCCCTTTGGGACCACTTTCTTTTGTGTACACGTTTCTTTGGGATATGTTTCTTTGCTGCTTGTATAAGAAGGGAGCTGAAGTGGTTCCATCTTTTATCTATTGAATCTGGACTTATAGATGCTTCGTCTAGTCTTGTTTCAACTGTCGATGTGAATTTCTTCCATTGTTTGTCTTCTATCAGGGTCCAATTGTATCTGTGGTTTGGGTTGTGGATAGAAATGATTTTAGGGATGTCTAGCCCCATATTTCCAGCTCTGTAATTGTTGGTATGTGATCGCTATTCATGAGGGGGTCGAGCATATCTCTGATACTTGTTTTGTGTGATTGCCAAGTTTCCTTGGGGTTGATCCAGATCTGATCAAGTCTGCTACTACTTCCTTGTCCATGCCAGGTATATTCCCTTTGTGTGGGATTGTGTTTGTGATATGTGTCTTCAAAGCCACTGTGTATGAGGGCCTCAATCTGCTTTCCCAATGAATTAGGGTTTGTAATTTGTTTTTTGTTACTAGATCTGTCCATGCTGGGGTTGGGTGTGCCATTCATATTTCCCATTACTATGATGTGCCAATCCTGTGAAGTTGCTTCATTGATCCATTGTTTGAGTGTGTTTGTGGTTTGTGCTTGTTCTTTTGATACGTCTTGAGCTGGGAAATAAACAGCAATTATTCTGAGTTTCCTTTTTCAGGGAAAAGCCAAGTCTGTGGCTATTAATCTCCCATTGAAAGTTTTGTAGCTATATATACGTCATGCGATGTCTTTTTTAATTATTATGTTTAGGCCATGTCCAAGTATCTGAGTATCTTTGTGAGACCAGATTATTTGAAAGTCTAGGTGCTTTCAGTGTTTTGAGTATTGGTGTGATCTGTTGGTTTCTGTTGTTACAATGATGTCCCATTGTTCCTTGCTGCACATGTTGAACCATGTGTTTTTTTTTTGTGTATCCACCAGTCCTTGGATATTAACTGTTGTGAGTTTCCATATTGAATGATATAGATTGGTTGTGGTTGTCACTGATTGGTTGTTGTCTGTGTTGTTGATACTGTTTGTATTGTTGTTGCTTATTGATGAAGTTGTGTCTGATGTCTGAAGTGTTTGAAATAAAGAAGCTTGTTGTAGTTGAGTTTCATTTAATGGTTATTGCTGTACTATGGTTGATATACTTTGCAAGCTTTCCATTAATTATTTGTGGGGTGGTTGGTTCCCTTTGGGATGAGTTCAGAGATTGCATTTAGTGCCTGGTTCATGTTTTTGTCTATCTGCTTATTGATGCATGGATTTGTTGTTGTTGTTGTTGTATTTGAGAATTAGTGATTTTGTTGTGCTGTGGGGTTTGTTGCTTGTCTTCTGTTGTGATATGTGCCTCTGTTTCCTGTTCTGTTTCCATCTCATTAGGAGTGTAGTCTTCTGTGAATTCTAAGTTGTATACTCTTTCATCCAGGTCGATTATGTTTTCTTTGATTTCTTCCAGAATTTGAAGGATGTTGACAAGTGTTGGTTGGTTGCTTTCCTGCTTTCTATTTATGTATTGCTGTTGACCTTGTCGTGCTGCTGCTGTATATAAACCTGGTTACCTTTGTGTGATGGAAGGTGTTTTCATTTGATTTCTGATGATTGAGGTGTGTGCTGGTCTGAACTTATTATATAGTTTTCCAAATTTTCCTGCCAGTTCTTTGTTGTATTGTTTCCATTGCATACGTTTTTCTTTGATGGGACAGCTGGCTACTAGGTGTTCATGACTGTTGCAAATTGAGCAGAGTTTGGTTTCTATTGGTTGTCATGTGATGGTAGTTTCACCAAGGTGATAATTCTATTTGGTTGCTTCTTTCATGTCTTTCTGACTGGTAAAGCTGAGTACTGCAAATTGTTTTCTTTGATATGACATTCTTCTTGGAATGTAACAGGTTTTCGCATTGACTTGTTCACAGATGAGGCGAAGGTCAAAGGCAGTGGTATTGGATAGGAGATTTGTTAGCTTGACTGTGATTTGGTCACGTTCTTTCATTTGTTCATCGTTTCATTGTGCGTCGAATACTCTGACAGAGTCTGCTCTTAGGGGAATGCTCTATTTGTTGATTAGTGATTCCTTGTCTTCTTTATTTATGTATGTGATGATTGCAGTTTGTCACATTTGTTGGGTTGACATTGTGACATTACTGATTGCCCCATATTTAGCAAAGGACTGTTGCACTTCAATAAACTTTGTGTCCAGGGGAATGTCCTATACTCTGATGCTCATTTCCTTTTTTAGTGTAGGGTTCGTGTATTCCATGATCTCCATGTATTGATTGTTTGTATCTGGCAAGATTGTGTTGCATGCCTCGATTGCTACTTGTTTATTACTAAGAATAGCAATGATGTGTTCCTGATCATTGTTTCCCTTGCTGCGGATGGTGAGGAGTCCTTCCGGTGAATTGAGAGCCTTCGTAAGGTGAGTTATTTTCTGAGTTGTCATTCTGCCAGGAAGTTCTGATGCTAAGATACCTATCTTGATCCTTTTTCTTCCATATCTTTGTTCTCTATTAAAAGGGAAGCATGGTCTTGGTCTTACTGTCCGATCATCTTCTTTTTGTTTGCCTTTGGAGTTTTCTTTTCTCTTCTGGGATGTTTCCGGTTGTGTTTCATATTCCTCTTCATCCATATTCACGTCTAAGTCAAAAACCTGGTTTTTGATATTGGAGTTTGTAGAAGATATGGCTTGGATTTGTTCTCTATTGTTTGTCGAGTTGATGATGTTCTCTTTACCTTCTTCACTCCAGTTTTGAAATTCTGGTGTATTGTGTACTGTTTCCTTGTTACTTGATGTGATAGCGGCACTGTTTGCAGTCTATGTGCTTGTGCTGGGAGTGTTGGCAATCATGGAGGACTTGGTTGTCTCAGTTTGGGTTCTATTTTTTGTGATTTCTTTTACAGGCTTCAGGTTTGTTTCTTTGCATAACTTGTTTGTAATACCTCTTGCCAGAATATTTTCATTATAGTTGGGCCTCCACTGGGCTGTTCTGTTTTGAAGTTCTCTTTGTAAGGACATCTCTCCATTCACTTTTTCTTTTCTTTTCAAAATTACCATAAAAGGAAATTTTTAAGAAAAAAAGGATCTGCGGAAAAGAGTTTTTTTTTGTTTTTGTAACTTGCAGATCAATAAATTAAGTGACTCTCAATTTTAATTTGTACTTGTTTAAGTATAATACTTATTGTGATACCTGCTGATTCTGGATCATTAAGTCTATTATATAGTTCTGTTTTTTGAATTTCTTTTGTAACATCTAAATACTTTTCAAGTTATGGATCTTTGTATAATGAATTATACTAATGAGTATAGATCTACATAAAATACTCTTGTTCTTGAAGAGTTTTCTATATTTGTTATCAAGATGTTATATATTTTTCAGGACAATATATTATGTTGCATTCTAAATTATATTATAGGTATTAATACTCTGTTTAAAATATAGAGAGCTTGTTTGTCTAGTATCTTTTTGTTTTTAAGGCTCTAGTTACTAAGTTGACTTCTTTAAGACTTATTCTTTAAGTTTAATTATAGTTTTTTAATTGTTAATCCATATTTCTAGGAATCTAGCTTGTTCTACTCTATTGAGTTTTTTGATCACCTTTTTATCAGTACCTGCTTGAACTTCTTTTGGATAACAATTATGATTATTGATAGTCACTAAGACTAATTTGTTGCTATTGATTTGAGAGTCATTAGCTTTATAGAAGATTTTTGTAGTTTTTAAGATTTTTTTGATATTCTTCTTGGATCTAGCTATTTATGTTATATCATTCAAAAAGGCTATAGCTACATATTTTAATTCTAATTTTTCATAGTATATGTTTTTAGATTTGGATTCCAGGTAACTAATATTTTGAACCCTCTTTGTGCATCATTTTGGATTTTGCAAAGAAGCAAATTATAGAAAATTCCCAAAATTTGGGTAAGATAGTTTCTCCTTGATTGATTTTATCTCCTGCTATTATTGGTTTTGTGAAGTATAGCCTGAAATTCTTTATTTTGAAATGAGTTTATTATAATCTTTTTGAAACCTTTTAAAGCTTTGATTCTTTCTATTGCTTTTATTAACATTTCTAGACTAATTGTATTATACGCTTTTGCCATATGTTGAAAATGTATTTATAGTTTCTTTTTATTTTCTCTGGCATTTTACAAATGTTATTGAGAATCTGAATTGGTTTTATTATACTATCTCCTAGTAGTTCTATATAATTAGATCCATTGGAATATTATTGTTTTTATATATTTTTTTTTATTCTATTAGTAAATACTTTGGTAAAATACTTTCTTATAACTTCTAATAAAACAATAGATCTAGTTTTGAGAGTTTGCAATTCCAGGGTTTAGGCTTAGCTATAGAATATATATGGCTTTGTTTTTAGTATTTCAGAGTAACTTTCTATCTTAAAAGGTTATTTGACATTCTTATCAAGAGTTTTTTTCCTTCTTGTCTTAATTCTTTTAGCATCTTATAGTTAATCTGTGATCTTTCTGAAGCTTTATTATTTGGAAATATGCTTAATATTTTATTTGGTTTTTCTTGTAAGATCAGTTTACGTAGTTTATTCTATCAAGTTTTTTGGATAAATTCTCTAGGTTTGTACTTTTCTTTTTAATCTTTTAATAAGCTATCATAGCTAGTTTTTCTTTTTTTGAAGATTTTCTCATAGTAATATCTTATTTTCTTCTCAATTTTATCTTTTTGTGTTATAATATATTTATTGTTATTTTGCTTAATCTTGATCATATTAGATATTATTTTGTTTTTAACTTAGTTGATTAATAAACTAATTATCTGTCTTTGATTTTTTCTCAAATCATTACATCTCTAATTGGTTTTCAAATTATTATATTTCTATTCTAAAGTAGTTTTGATAGCATTTCTTGTTTTTTTTAGCTTTCAATCTTTGACATGAATTTGAGGCCATCTATTGTATCCTGAATATTTCTTTTTAAGAATTTCCATGGTATATTAGAGATGTTATATTGGACACAATAATTTTTGATCAGATAATTTGGATAGTATATACTATTATGCTTAGCTATAGTCAAGTTGAGAGCTTTTAGTTTGTTTATTTCTTTGATATTATTGCTTTATTAAAAATCTTTTTGGTTGTAAAGCTTTTCTATAGTTGAAGAATTCAAAACTATATCTATAGTTCTTTTCTTCTAACAAAGTTGTTTTTTTGGTGCTAGTTTATTGAAGGTAGCTTTATATAATAGTTCTTCAAAGATTTTCTATAGCTTGTTTGCCTAATCCTTTTTTTCATTTTGTTTAAGTTATTCTTGAAACAAAGGTTCAAGAGATATTTTGAATTTATGATTCAAACTTTTACAGAAGACTTGTTATTATGTAAAAGATATTCCTTTTATATCAATTCATTTTTGTGTATCTGTAATAGGTTTTGTGATTTTGCCTCTTGTGAAAAAATTTTTTGTCATATAAAGTTATTAGAAGTATAGTGTGATCACTTCCAATAATATTTCTTATATCTTGATTATCAAAATAGAGTAGTGGATAACTTGTTAAGTTATATGAGATCTAGATATACAGTAGTTTATTTTACTATTGCTTGTTGAATCCCATCTCGGTGAAGTTTTTTTTTTGCTCTTTTTATATAGCTTGCATATCTATAAAATCTTATTTATCAAGAAAGTTGAATAGAGAAATTTCAGTACACCATAATAATCTGAACTTTGCTTTTGAGAATGATAATCTATCTTTTGATAAGTTGTATACTATATTGAAATCTTCTATCATTATTATATAATAATCTTGTCTATATTTTCTTTTAATAAGACTGGTTACTTTTTTTATACTATCTTGCATCTTTGTTTGTCTGATGAAATATAAATCTGTATAATATAGAATACTTTCTTTTTATAAGTATATTTGTAGCAATAATATATTTTTTTTCTATTAATGTTACTTTTTTTTTAAGATTATTTTTTATTAGAAGATTGACAACTATTCTAAAAGATATATCTTTATTGATACTATAAAGATATTTATAAATTTTCCAGATATTGAAAGTCTATTGTTTATTGGCCTGGTTTAGTTTTGTTTTAAACAATTATAATATTTCTATTCTTTGTTCTAAAATTTCTTTGATAAGACTTTGTTAATTTGTCTTATCTGTAATACCTCTAATATTATGTGTATCTATTTTTATTACTTTTTATATATTTTATATTCTTCTCTTGTTATTCTTTTTTCTAGTTTGTATTTAGCTTTAGGATTTAAGAATATTTCTTACTCCTTTTATAGAAATGCTATTATATCTAGTTTCCTATTATTTTTATTTTATTATTTCTATTTATGGATCATTCTTGCCCATGTTATTACTTTTTAATAAGAAGAATTTTTGCTATCGTTTCTCTTGATTAGTATGAAGAACTTGTATACCTTTAGGAATAATTTGCTTTTCTATTACCTTGCCTTGATTTTTTGAAAGTTGTTTATTCCTTTAGTATATCTATTCTATTTTGTAATTTTTCTAAATTGACTAGAATACCTTTTAGAGGATCTTGCATACTTTTTATATCTGTTCTCTTCTCTTTCTTTGAATATTTATAATTGTTACTTCAATGATTTTTGTTGATTTCTTATTACTTCCTATTGTTGAATATCTATTAGCTTAATTTCTTTCTTGTCTCTTTTTACTGTTATAGAGCTATCTAGTTTATCTTTAATTTTAGAAACTTTAGTTGTCTTATAGAACTAGAAGCTGAGTTTGTAAATTTATTATCTAATTGTGAGTCTTATATTGGCTACTTATTTATTTCTATTCTATTATATCTACTTTTTGTACTAAAATTTTTTGTTTCCTTTTTTAGATTTTGTTTTTCAGGCTTGGATATATATTTAATACTCCAGAAAAGATATAACCCTTGTAAGAAAATGTGTTGTCTGCATGCTTATTTCAGTCTTCTTGTATCTCAAAGTAAATACTATGAATTTTTGTTTTATAAGAGTATAGAGATATTTTGATATATAATATACTTTAACTTGAATACTATTTAGAGCTTTGGTAATTAAGCTAGTATATATTTTATTGGTACTCAATAATTTAACTGAATAGTTATTTCTTTCCATCAATATGTTGTTGATTTTATTGTTACCAAGTTTTGATTTTAAAAATATAGCTCTTGATATTTCCGTATCAATTGAAGTTGTCTATTTTGTTTCTAGATTGAAACTAAGATATTTGTGCTATTTTATATAAGATTTCATTCGAGTTTTAGTATTTACTTCATAAATATAGATGTTTAACCTCTTTATATCTTTTTAAATATACAGATATAAAGTGTTTATTGACTTTTTGATCTATATCTACTAGATATATATGTTAGATAATAATGTCTTTTTCAGTTATAGATTCTCAAAAACTTTTTTGTTCAGGTTTCTCTTCATTTTTTATGAATTATGGATAATCTATGGATTATATTTTAAATAGTAAACTTGTTTTCTTTTTGATTTGTTTCTTCTATATACTTGTGAATATCTTCTTTTTATTTGTATCCAGAAGACTAGCTATTTATTTCTATTGGTGAATTCTTTTTTTAAAAGACTTCTTTCTTCTTATAAAAGTTTTAAAATATTTTTCAAATATGCCTTAATTTCATCTTTTGTTTCTCCAAGAATATTAGTTGTCATTTTACCCAACCTGTAGATTCTTTTTTTTTTTATAAATATGTATTTGTTGATGGGACCATATCTATATTTCTAGTAATATAAGAGCTATGTTCACTAATGTAATAATTTTTTATTTTTCTTAGAGCTTTTATAATTGTATTTCTGTTACTTTTAGGCACATGTTATTGTAATTTCATTGTCTATTATTAATTCAGTATCTAATTGTTCACCAATTTCTATTGATTGATATTTAAGTTTACAGGAGTCTTTAAAATTGATTATAATTAATAAAAACCTATCTTCTATATAAGGTTGTAAAAGGTCTTCTTTGTTTTTTTTTCCAAGTTACCAAAGATATAAGATATATTGTATTAAAATTTATTCTTTGTGAAAGGTTGTTTTATTAACTTTTAGTATCTTGGCAATAATATTATCTATGCAGTATATTTTTTTGATGCTATTGTAACTTCTTCTTTGAATTCAATTCCTTTTTGTTGCAACTATTGCTAAGAGGTTTACAGTTTTAAGTATCTGTTATGTGTTTTTGAAAGTTTAACTAATGTATCTATTATATCATCTTCTCTTTTACTTACTATTTATAATATATATTGAGCTCTATTAATATTTACTATTATATAGAGTTTTATGTTATACAAGTTGAATATAATAAGTTTTATATTATCATATAACTAATATTTTGCTCAATTGTGATATTATTATATGACAATTTTGTTTACTTGTTTATCAATAATTTATTTTTAGAATAAAGATAAACTTATAATGTTGTTGATAAAATATATTTGTTTTGAATAGTACAGAAAAACCTTATATTGTTTTGATATATTTATTTGTTTATATTATGATCCTATCCTGATGAAAAGTTACTATTGTGTATTTATATAGAGAGTCAATTAACTTGATTAACAATAAGTTGTATATATTTAAATAGCTTGTTTTCTTTATGTGCTTATTTTCATATAATATAATTTGATATAGGTTTGTTGTTTTAGTATATATAGTATCTACATTAAGACTGTTTTGTTTTTAGGGAGCTTTGATATCCTTTAGAACCTTGAAGTGATTGAAGCAACTTTATTTATCAAGTAGACTTAATTGCTTTGAGGTTCTTTATAGTATCAAAAAAGATATTAAACTACACTAACCTGACTATAAGTTATGTAAAGTTGATATTGACTTCCTTATTCTGATTGTGAATTAGTTTTTGCTTATTTTTTCTTTTTTTTAAAACTTTAAAGAAAAAAAAATACAGCAAGGCTATTAATAAAATTATTTATATATCTATCTATAATATCCCTAGATAGTTTTGTTATATATTTATTATTGTTTTAAGAATATGTTGTTTTTTTATATGTTTGAACTGATTTATTTTTATTAAGAAAATTACTATAAAAATAAATTTTTAAAAAAATTGAAAATTAACAGAAAAAGTTTTTTTAAATAATATTATAATTAATTATAATTATTAAAAATTGAATAAATAAATATATATATATATTTATATATATTAATCTGCAATCATGCCACAATAGTGTATCTTTATTGAGATATTGAAAAATATCATAATATTTAAAAACTTTCACAAAACAATTAACTCATTATTATATATTATTAGTTGAAGGAAGGACTATATTACTTAAAAAATATGAAATGTTCACTGAGCTAGTTCAGACTAAATAAAAATAAGTTTAAACTAGATACTCTAAGTCAGATTTAGGAGACAATATTACACTCCCAATAGTTTGATTAAAATTTTAACTATTAGAATTATTGGCAACAGTTTGTTACTATTAATTATTCTGAAAAATAATAAATTGCTAAAGTATATTACTAGAAAAGGGGAAAAAAGAAATATAATTTAAAGCCCTCAAAAGATTCTTACTTCATTTCATAGTTTTTTTTCAAAATAAGTTTATCTGATTGTAATATTTTCTAAGCTTCATGATATTTGAAAAACTTAACTATTTCTAAAAGTGACTCCATAAAGAATGTTTGAAAAATTTATTCTTTTATTGAAATACAAATTTGTTTAATACTATTGAAGCCAGTATTATATTACAAAAGAGTTTGTCTGACCAAAATAAAAAATCTTTTCAAGAACTTTGCTTAATTAGAATAGAAGTTTAAAACCTCAGCTTTTGTTCAATAAAACCTTTTTATCACTCAAAAAACTTAATAAGAGATGTGGGTCAAATTTTTTTTTCTTATCAATTATTTACTTTGCAGTATCATAATTGTTTTCTAAAGATTGAATATATAGGATTAAAAAGAATACTTTTTCTAGAACTTTCCTTTCTATATAATCAATTATCTACTTTGATAAGCTATTTATACTTTTCTAACTAATAATGAACTATCTACTTTAATTGACTATGCTAATCCTAAACTTTGCTAAACTTTCCATACTTTGTTAGATACATATAGTTCCCTTATCAGTACCTGAGCCTCAATCTATCTTGTGATACTCAATATTTTATGCCAGACTTTCAGTTTTTGGATTCTAGACTATTACATATAAATCGTGTCACCCATATGACCCTGACAATATAGACCTGATAAACAATTACATAGAACAATATGTAAAGAATATTATACATCCCTTCTACATATTTACAATTTTATATAGCACTAGCACAGTATTGACTGGTTAGCTTCTATTAGAATAGCAACAGGTTGTGTGATGAGTTCTTCTCTATTGAACTAGTTTGGTTAATATAGGTAGTCTTAGCATAAATAATATATACATCTCTACTTAATCCAAATAAAGTAAGGCTGAGCCAGTGTTTTTTTTAAAAAAAAATTAAAATAAGATATTTTATAGAATTATATCAATTAATTATTTAGAGTTTTAATAATAATTATTAAAATATAATTCATAAGAATATTTATAGTTTAATACAAGTTTAATATGAGATTAATGCAATAACTTAAATGTATTTTTGAAATTATTTATAAGATATTAATTTATTGCTTAGAACAGAAGTTAAAATAATGCTAAAAAACTCTTTCCGCTTATTCTCCTTTTTTCAAAAATTTTCTTTTTTGATAGTTTTCTTGAAAAAGTGAAACACTTCAAACACACAAGGAAAACAACATATCCTTTGAATCAAGCTACCAAGTACTTTCAACACACATACAACAAGTTACCCAGAAACATCAAGGAAAGAGGTATACACTACTTTTCTAACTTTTTTATTCCTTTTTCTTAAAAAAATTTTTAGGAGAAAGAAAAAAGACCTGAAAACTGATTCACAGTCGGAAAAAGGGAGCCAATATCAACTTCACACAGCTTACAGCCAGGCCAGTACAGGTTAACACCTTTCTTAACACTATAAGGAACTCAAAAAGCAACTAAGTCCACTCTATAAATTAAGTTGCTCCAGTTACTCAAAGGCCCAGAAGGATATTAAAGCTCCCTAAAGACAAGATAGTCTAAACGTACATACATACATAAACAACATACCTATTCCTTTTCTTGTTATGCAAACATGAACAAGTAAAAACTAGATAGGCAAAACAAGCATATATATAAAAGTGACAAGCAAAACACACACGTACATATACAACTTGTTATCTAAACAAGTTGATAGACACTTCAAACAAGTATAACAACAACTCTCAAAAGTAGGATAGGATTATTAATATAAACAAATAAACACATCTAAACAACAAACAAAGTTTTTCCGTATTATCTAATCAAATACATAAACAATAACAACAATCTCAGAAAGGTTTATCCGCGACCTAAAAATAGACTATCAATAAATACAAAAAGCATTCATATGATCTATCAATAGATTTGAGCCAGTAAACATAAATAGAGCATAACATATATTACAAATAGTCAATAAGAGAGAAGAAGATATAGTAAATACTCTAGTTAATCTTTCAAGAAAACACGAGAACACTCTATCCTATGGGCCTCACAACAACTACTACAACTAAAAAACAGTAAATCCAATGGACCAATAGCATTATCACTAGAAACTTATACCATTTTAGATAGTATTATAGCTAAGATATTAGGAGTTGACGTGACAACCTTTCACAAGGAAAGAATTTTAACTCAGCATATTATATATCTTTGGTAACAAGGTAAAGGGATAAAAGAAGATCTTCTACAACTCTATATCAAAGACAAGTTTATGGAAATTATCAAAAATCCTGTAAACTATACTAAACCAGAGCAACAACCAATGGAGATTATCAAACAAGTGGATAATAAATCCATAGAAGACAATGAAGTTACAATAACATATGCACAGGAGACAGAAGGGTTAGAACTACAGGAACTCTAAGAAACAGTCAAAAGACAATGTATTGGTGAACACAGCTCTTATACTACTAGGAATAGAGACATGGTACCATCAATAAATCTGTATTTTATAAAAAAGAAAGGAACCTATAGATTAGGAGGGATGGCAGCCAATATTTTAGGAAAAACAAAGGATGAAACCAAAGCATACTTAGGCAATATTCTCAAACTTCCACAAGAAAAAGAAGCTTGTTGAAAAAAGAATTTATTAATGAAAATGAGTGATTAGTCTTTTGGATACAAAAAAAAAAAGATGTTATAAGATATATAGAAGAAATTAACCGAAAAGAAGACAACTTTGTGATTCAATATATAACACCCCTGACTACCCTCAAGAAACAGAAAACAAAAAGAAGCTTAGACAGAAAAGTCTTTCAAGATCCTAAAACCAAGAAGGATACTGAGGTCTGACATGTATGTTTAATAGATGTGGATCAAAAAGTTAATAAGAATATTATAAAAATATATCTAAAAAGATATGGAGAAGTTCAAAATATTCATATCTATGAGGTAAACACAAAACCATAGGTGAAGGCTTATATCAAATGGCATAAATATTTTAGCTTAAATCCTAAAGCAATTTGGATGACTCCAATCAGTACAGAAATATCAAGAGCTATATTCTCTAAGTCTGAACTCAGCGATAATGAAATCAATCAGATATTAATTAGGTGAAATAACAATTTAGCAAGACTCTTGGATACTGATAAAACTTATACTAGCCTGATAGCCAGAGCATTGAATGGTATACAGGCCAAAGCATGTTATATACCCAAAGACCCCTATACACTCAAGAAGTGTAACTTTACAGTAGTCTGCTTTAAAACAAAAAAAGAAAGAGATAAAGCATGCAAACAACATATTTTCTTGTAGAGACATTGCCTCTCTTGGAGTATCAAATATATTTTCAAAACGGAAAGACAAAATCTTAAAAATGAAGATAGAAACACAACACTTAGGCCAAGAAGAATAGAAGTAGACAATGAATCAACATTAAATACACAATCAGATAGTAAATCAACAGATTCTATTTCTACTTCACCAAACTATCATAATTTCAGAAACCAGAGACAAACCAGATATAAAAGTAACAATAGAATAGAACGAGGAAAGAACAAAAGAAGAGAACACCCTGCAACAGGAAGCAATAGAGAACCAATTAGAAATCAGTGAAGCAATAGATATAATTGTCTGGAAAATAAGGAGAGATCTGAAATAAAAAGCTCTCAAGATCCCTTCAAAAGTATTTTAGCCAATCTTGAAAGACTACATGCTAGAATAGATACTTTAGAAGGACAAACAACTATCAGAAGACTAAGATCAAGTAATAGAGGAGCAAACCGTTCCTAAAGGCACACCAGTTGTTCAAGATAATAAGAGGGAAAACAAGCCCAGTTTATCCCTAGTAGAAACTTCAAAGAAGGGCAAACACCAACAAAAAGAGCACAACAGGGTACAATTAGATATTTCAGACCTAGAAAAATTTTTACAACGTGAAAAAACTAACTTTCTGAACAAAAAATAGAAAGGAAAAGAAAAGCAAAGTAATAATAGAGATGAGGAAAATGATATTGAAAAAAAGGGTAATAAGAATAGGCACACACAATATACAGGGTATCACTGAAACAACAAATCAATATAGTTTTATAGAAGGTATAAGTAAACAAGGTATAGGGGTAGTAGGATTGTGTGAGACCAAGCTAACACACAGTAATACAAAATGGGCTTTCAATAATCAGAAAGAATACAAACACTTCTATAGTATTAACAAAGATACCCCATATGGTGCAGGAGTAAGCCTATTAATAAGAAAAGATCTCGAAAAACAAGTAGCATCAGTTGAAGAGGCAGATGGTTACATGATCACTATTAATATGCTAACAAAGAAGAACAAAATCTGTATTATACAGATTTATATCCCATCAGATAGACATAGATGCAAAAAAACACAAGACAAGTTAATAAGTTATATTAGGGGGAAACATGGGCAGGGCTTTCACATAATCTTAATGAATGACTTTAATGCAATATACAACCCATCAGAGGATAGAGCATCCTTATCCAGGACATGTTTCAGACCCTCATGGTGACTTGAAATTCCTCTATTCAACTTTCTTGATAAATAGGATTTTTTTAGATATACAGGCAATATGTGAAGGAAAAGACAAAACTCCTACAAGGCAAGATGCCACAAGCAGTAGCAGAATAGATTTCATTTGGATGTCACAGAGCTTAACAAAATATACAATTATACGATTCGACAATCAAGACATAAAAAAAATTACCGGAAGTGATCATACCATGCTTTTGATAACTCTACATGATAATAATTTATTCACAAGAAACAAGACTATTAAACACTGCACATCATCCAAAATACAAAGAATTAATCTAAAAAGAATATCCTCTGAACAATGGAAAGCCTTTCAAAAAAGCCTGAACCATAAACTTAAAACTTTCTTGGAACCTATGCTCAATGAAAAATCAGATGAAGACGAAAGAGAACTACTAGCAAATAAAATCTGAAAAACCTTTGAGGAACTAATTTGTAGGACAGCTTTCACCAAATTAGAAACCAAAAAACTGATATTAAATAAGGAGAAACAATATAGATACAGTTCAGAATTTATGCAAAACAGAAGAGCTCTTCAATTAAAAACAGTCTTTAAAAAAGTGGAGGTATCAAAAGACATATTAAAGGTGCAGGAGCTCAGTGTGGCTATTGAAAAACATAATACCACCTATAATTCACATCACCAGATAGAAAACTATTGTATCCAATATAGTATCTCCAATATTTCCTGGATATCTTTGAAAAAAGATATCCAAAATGCAATAGAAGGACTCAAGTTTATAAGTCAAAACTTAGAAGCCAAGAAAGTAAGAGAGGAGATCAAATCAGCTTTA
>CAJVPT010003250.1:0-15671 GCA_910592055.1 Acaulospora colombiana
ATAAATTTTATAATTTTTGACTATATAGTTAAGGATTTAAAAATTAACAAAGTGGAAATTTATAATAAAAACATAGTAAGTGGACTCAAACTTTTAAAAGCAACTGTAAGTAAAGGATCTATACTAGAATAGTTCCAAATTATAATCAAAAATCTCTCAGAAGAATAACTAAAGCAACTCATAAGATCCTGAAGAGAAAATTATATGAAATAGGAACCAGAATACTCTAAAATAGACTCTAATCAAGACAAGTAAAAAAAATTGTGAATAGTGATAAGAAGCAAAAAAAATCAAGTAACTTGGAGAAAATTAAGACAAAAAAAAAGAGAAAAACATTATGATGGTAGAGCACTTTGTCAGTTGTAGCATCAATAATAATCAGGAAACTAATTTACAAAAATGCTCAGGATGTTTAGAAGGTACAACACTAAATGGTGATTGCATCATAGAAAGAAGAATAGGAGAGATATATACAGTACCATATCCCAACATGAAAAAGTCCACTAGAAGAACATGAGATTTAAAAATCATCAATCCTAGATTAACACTTGAAAAAAGAATTAAAGAAGTGATTTATAGAGACCAAAGCCTATTCAAGATTCAAAACAATAGAATAAATTACGTAAATATTGAAATCTGAGAAGAATCTATTATTAAAGAAAATATTAAAGAAAGTGCATATCAAGATCATCTGATAACTATACTTTAACGTAATCTCGAATCTAAAGAAAAACCAATCTTCTATTTTAATGGATTACTTATTAATCATAATAAAGAAGAAATAAAAATGGAAGTAGCTTGGATTCAGATCGGTAAAGATGAAAGGAAAAGCAAGTTCTAAATAGGAGTAAATAAATGACCCTCATTTACAAGAGTGGAATTGGTAGCAATTATAACAATACTTTTAGTAGTTCCAATTGAAAACATAGTTGAGATCTTTACAGACAGTCAAGTATGTATTTCCAAGTGGAAATCTTTAAAAAGAAAGATTCAAGAAGGATACACAAGAGATGGCTCAAAGAAAAAAACTAATCCCTCTAGACACATATGGTAGAACTAATAAAGAAGAAACATATAGATTTAAAGCTCACAAAAGTCAAAGCATACTTAAATGATCCTTATAATAAAGAAACAGATACCTTAGCCAAAGAAGCTTTAAAATTTCCATTGATTGAATGAAAAGATTTTACCTCACGTAAAACTATTACTGAAATCAAGTAGTAAAGAATGACTCTAGATGATCCAATTAGGCAGTTTATTAAGAACATTAATAATGAAATAACAGCCTATCAGTGGATATAACAAAACAGAATTGAGAAAAAATAAAGTTAACAGATTTTAGAACACCAGGCTCATACATGGAACCTAGTATAAGAAAGAGTTAAAGATGGATATACGTGAGATATATCTTTTAAACAATCCCAACAAAGAAGTTTTCTAATTAAACTGCCTAATAACGAGCTATCTACATTAAGTAAGTTGACTATAAGAAGACTGAACCTATATAAACAAGTAAGATGTATTGCATGTAGCCAACAAGATGAAACTATAGAATACTTGCTAAAATGCTTAATCTATAAGAACCAACTAAATGAGGCATAGAATAAAGAAGTAGATGGAATTATCAAAGATTTTAAAGAACTACTAGGGGAAATAAAGAGAGAGGTTGAAGAGAAAAATTACAGGTTAATTATCAATGATCGAGAAGAGATAGGAAAGTTTAACAAGTGAATCTCTAAAGTAATAGAACAGGCTTCTAAAACTAATCAGAACATGCTAAGTTTCTATATTGGCCTTATAAGAGCAAATATTATCCTAGAAATGTCAGACCTAAAATGTCAAAGTAAACATATAGAAAAAATAGCAAGAAAATGGATAATAAAAATGCAAAGAAGAGTCTGTAATAAAGTTCGAAAAGAAGTCTGGAACAAGAGATGCAAAAAGGTAATTGAGTGAAAAAAAACATTAGGAATTGATAGAGAGAACAAGACAAGAAGACCTCCATATCTTTCAAGCTGGAAAACTGTATTCCTAAAGAAAAAAGAGCCACTATCTGAAGAAGAAAACCTTGAAGATGAAGGCTTCTAAGAAATTTTAACAAAAAGAGTGAAGTATGGAATGAAATAGTTTGGTTTTAATTTTTGTCAGAACCTCACAAGATGATTTGCAATAGTGACCTGCAGGCAATGAAATTAATAGTTGAAAGAGTCTTTACCTGAACTGTTAATGGAGTGATAAATTACTTTCAAAGTTGCACTTAGAGTTTTAATAATCATTTAAAATAGAGACGAGTGAGTTAGGTAGAGAGTTAGTTTTAGTAATACATTTTTTAATGTAAAGTATACATATGTTTAATAAAGAACATATACCTAGCCTGACAGAGAATATAAAAAAAAAAAAACCAAAGTTTTTATATAGCTATTATGAAATACTTTAATTTTACTTATAATTCTTCAAAAATAGACTGCATGACTAATAGCTATATTTAGTTCTTTTAAATAAATTAAAAATCATCCTGTTTTATTATAATTTTTTTCTAATAGTTTTTTAAATTATAATATAAAAAATATTATTATACATACTACTAGATCATAATCTTTTCAATTGAGTAGTGTATTAGGTAAAAAGGTAAATAAAATACCACGAGGTCTAGTCACATTTTTTTCTTTCTTTTTTTTTGCTTTTCCAGCCCTTCGAACACATAACATGACATTCAATGTCCTGCTTTCTCACACGTTGATTCGATTTCCGATAAATTCATTGCTTCATCCATCTCCTTATATAAACTGTTCCAAAGCTTATATGGTTCAACGTATATCCCAGGATTAGGATTCTTAAAAGGCTTTTGTATTGTATAGTGTACTACATTCATATCTGGTAACAGTATTTTCCATAAATGCGGATTCAAATCCATTATTGAAAGATTTATATTGTACGTTTCAGGAAGTCGCAAGTATCTGAAAAAAAATATTTGACGTATGACTATAATAATCACGGTGAAAGAAACGATTAATGAATCGGTAATCAAACACTGACCTATATCGAAAGAATTCATTCAAAAAAGCCTGCTCGGCAAAACCGATATCATAACCTTTGGGAATCTTATGTGCCCTCATTATCTCCAAGTAGACATCTTTATTAGGTTTAAGAAGCATGAATCCTAAAGAGAATAATGATTATGTAGAATGCTATTATTATCACATCGCAACCCTCTTTTATTTTTTTTGTTTGAATATTATGTGCTAAGCGCTTACCGGCATTAAAGTTATTTGAATCTTTTCCCCACAGTACGTCCGGTGCGGCAGCAAATTCAAATCCGGTCGACGGTTTGATTAATTCGAATAGTTGGTCGATTCTTTTAAGTACAATGGTGTCTGAATCGAGATAAATAATGCCGTCTTTAAACTCGACATAGGACCAAATTTGAAGTTTCGAGAATTGATCAACGAATACTGCTGGAACTCCGCTCCACGGTGGAGGAATGCGTTCTATAGCTCTTGTTATCCAACCCATGGCTCGAACCTGGCAGAGTGTATTGTTTGATATTCTGTCTGGGAAATACATCAAATACATTTTATGATTCGGATGGTGCTTTTTAATCGTATATCCCAATAAAAGTGTTCCCTTTAGATACTCATTCGAATATAGGGAGGTGAAAAAAGCAACATTGGCTGTGGTTTGGTTAAGGTCTTCACCGGTGAACGAAGAATTATATTTATTTCGGCATGTGATTGAATCATGACAAACATAACTGCTATTATACAACGGTGAATCGTATCGTTGTCTTTTGATATTCTCATATGTGAAAATTAATAGCACTCCGAAAATGGAGAGGCCGCCAGCTACAAAAATGCATTTTATAATAAAACGTGATGGACCATATACTTTGAGGGAAGTATATTTGTAAGTATCTCTCATTACTGCAAACAGAAAAAAGCCAAAGAGTTGCGAATTCTAAATTTGACTGTATCATTATCACGCATTTTATCTGGGTTAAATTGCGCCACGTTGCCCGCATAGGAATAATAAATGATTGCATGGAAATTAAGATGGCCCGGATGTGTGGAACCGGGCTCACTTTGCATCCTTACGTCATTTAGTTAAATGATCAGCGGAAAATTTTTTTAAATAAAAAAAAATAAGTCAAGTTGAAAAAGAATATCTAGTGGCTTTTTTTTAGTTTATATGGAAATTATGTTTATATTTCGATCATGGAAGAACAAGTTTGCTGTAAATTTAGACAAACACAATTATACATAACTGTTCTGAAGATCAATTTCATAATGGAAAGTATTGTATCTATAAAACCACATCGTCGCGTGATCCGCGATAAAATTTTGTCGCGTTGAATCTCAGATTGTTACATAGTACGTTATCTGATTATCAGTTCGTGACATGATTTGACGACACGTGACTTTACTGTACAACTCGATCTTCAACTATATATTCACAATTAGGATGTTAATTATAACCAAGATTGATTTGTTGTCATTTATTTGGAAATCATTGGCTTTGTAAAAGATTTTTGCAGTTTTCAGGATCATTTCTATATCTTTCTTAGATCTTGCTATTCACATTGTATCATTCATGAAGGCTATAGCTACGTGTCTTGATTCTAGCCTTCTTGTAATCTGTTTTTTTTAAATCAGAGTTCCATATAACTGACATTTTGTACTTCTTTGTGTATTATTCTGGATTTTGCAAAGGAGAGGATCATAAAAAATTATTCAAAATAGAGTGAGATAGTTTTTTCTTGATCGATTTCATCTCCAGCTACTATTGATTCTGTGAGATTATTTTCAAATATAATATGAAATTCTCTATTTTTAAAGAGGCTCATTATGATTTTTATGAAGCCTTTTGGAGCTTTAATTCTTCTATTGCTTTTACTAGCATGTTTAGACTAATTGTATTATATGCTTTTGCAGTATTTTGAAAAAGTATCCACAGTTCTTTTTTGTTTTCTCTGGATCTTCACAAATGTTGTTGAGAATTTGAATTGATTCTGCTATACTTTCTTCTAATAGCCCTGCATAGTTTGAACCTTTGAGAATATTATTAGTTTTACAAATTTTTTTCATTCTATTGGTAAGGATTTTGGTGAAATACTTTCTTGTGACCTCTAATAAGATGATAGGTCTGATATTTGAGAGTTCACAATCTCAAGGTTTCAGTTTAGCTATAGGATATATGTGACTTTGTTTCTATTGTTTCAGAGTGACTTCCTATTTTAAGAAGTTATTTAACATTCTTCTCAAGAAATCTTTTTTCTTTTGACTTAATCTTTTTAATATTTCGTAACTGATTTGAGATTTTTCTGGAGCTTTGTTATTGGAAAGTATCTTCAGTGTTTCATTTGGTTCTTCTTATGAAATTGATTTGAGTAGTTTGTCATACCAAGCTATTTGAATATATTCTCTTGATTTGTATTTTTCTTTCCATTCTTCTGATAAACTGTTGTAGTTAGCATTTCTTTTTCTAAAGATCTCATGGTGATACTGTGTTATTTCCTTTGCTATTCATATTTTTGTGTTATAATGTATTCATTATTCATCTGCTTAATCTTAACTTTATCTAATATTATTTTGCTTTTTGTTCAATTAGTTAGAGAGCTGACCATTCATCTCTGATTGTTTCTCAAATCATTACATCTCTATTTCAGAATAGTTTTAATACTATCTCTTGTTTTTTTTTGACTTCCAATCTTTGGCATATGAATTTGAGACCTTCTATAGTTAATGATGAGTTCCTAAAGTATTTAGCATATAAAATTTTGCAGATCACTTATGTCCTTTTTTAAGGGACAAAATTCATGGCTCTTCACTTTAATAGGGACAAAAGTCAGGAAATGCTATAAATTAATGATTTAAATAATGAAGAACAATTGTTGGTAGTTTTTTTATAGTTATTAATTTAAAAATTTTAATATTTCCTAGTAAGAAACATTTGACTTATATCCCTGCCTCCCCCTTTAGGGACCCATCTTTATCTATAGTATCTTGGATATCTTTTTTCAAGGATTTTCATGGTATATTAGAGATACTATATTGGATATAATAATTTTCAATTTGATGATTTGAACTATAAGTACTATTCTGTTTTTCTATAGCTAAGCTAAGGGCCTGTAGCTTATCTATTTCTTTTGATGTTTCTGTTTTGTTATAAAATCCTTTAAGTTGTAGCACTTTTCTATAGCTAATAAATTCAGTATTATGTTTGTAATGCTTTCCTTCTGACTGAAGTATTTTCTTTATTGTCAGTTTGTTAAAGGCTGCTTTACATAGCAATTTCTCAAAGATTTTCCACAGTTTGTTTGCCTGATTCTCTTTTTCATCTTGATTGGGTTCTTCTTGAAACAAAGGTTCTAATGATGTTTTAAATTTATGATCTACACTTTCCCAAAAAGCTTGCCATTGTGATGGAGATATCCCCTTTATATCAATTCTTCTTGATATATTTGTTGAGGATTTTGTGGTTCTGCTTCTTGTAAAATGATCTTTGTTATATGGTATTATTAGAAGCATGGTGTGGTCACTCCCTGTAACATCTTTCATGTCTTAATTATCAAATTGGAGTAGTGGATAATTTGTTAGACTAAAAGAAATTCAAATATAGTCTATTCTACTACTACTTATTAGATTTTCCTTGTTAAAGTTTTCTCTTTGCCTTTACGTATGGCTTGTATATCTATAAAGTCCTATTCATTAAGAAAGTTAAATAATGGGATTTCAGGTCACCATAATAGTCTGAAGCTTGCTTTAAAAGAAGACTTTCTATATTCTGATGGGTTATAGGCTGCATTAAAATCTTCCATTACTATTGTGTGAAAGCCTTGTTCATATTTTCTTTTAATAAGATTATTTATCTTATTCTGTACCATTTTACACCTTAGTTTATCAGAAGGAATATAGATTTGTATAATACAAATCTTCTTTCTTTTCATAAGCATGTTGATGGCAATAATGTATCCTTCTTCTTTTTCTACTGATGCAATTTTTTTTTTCAAATCCCTTCTAATTAAGAGATTAACTTCTGCTTCAAATGGTGTATTTTTGTTGGTACTATGAAAGTGTTTATAATCTTTTTGATTGTTAAATGTCCACTGTGCATTGACTTGTGTTAGTTTTATTTCATATAATCCCAATATGCCTATTCCTTGTTCTAGTATCTCTTCAATCAGGTTTTGTTGTTTTGTTATATCTGTGATCCCTCTGACATTATGTGTGCTAATTCTGATTACTCTTTTATCTATATCACCTTCTTCCTGGATTTCTTAAATAGTTTGTGTCTACTATTGTTATTTAGAAAAATTTTTCACTCATCTTATAAAAATGTTGAGATATTTAGATACTCCATTTCTTCCAATTTATTATTGTTTATTAAAGTTCATTTGTTGTCCATATCTATAGTTTTTGATGAGGAGGTAGTGGGCTTTTGTTTCTCTTGATTGTTATCAAGGACTGGTACATCTTTAGGAGTGATTTGCTCCTCTATTACTTAGTCTTGATCTTCTGAAAACTGTCTATCCCTCTAAAGTATCTATTTTAGCATGTAGTCTTTTCAGATTGACTAAAATACTCTTAAAGAAATCTTGAGGACTTTCTATTTCAGGTCTCCCTTCATTTTTCAGGAAACTATGTCTATTGATTTGCTGATTTCTAATTGATTCTTTATTGCTTCCTATTGCTGGATGTTCTCTTCTTTTGTTCTTTTCTCATTCTATTCTATTGTGACTTTTGTATCTAATTCGTCTCTAGTTTCTGAAACTATAATGACTTGGTGAAGTGAAAGTAGAGTTTGTTGATTCGT
The DNA here is from genome assembly GCA_910592055.1 of Acaulospora colombiana. Lineage (NCBI taxonomy): Eukaryota > Fungi > Glomeromycota > Glomeromycetes > Diversisporales > Acaulosporaceae > Acaulospora > Acaulospora colombiana. The sequence continues at coordinate 7,810 of CAJVPT010003250.1, forward strand.
TATTTGATTGTGTATCTGATGTTGATTTATTATCTACTTCTATGCTTCTAGATCTAAATCTTATATTTCTATTTTCATTTTTAAGATTTTGACTTTCTATTTTGGAAGTATGCTTGATACTCCAAGAGAGGCAATGTTCTTGCAAGAAAATATGTTGTTTGCATATTTTATCTCTTTCTTCTTTTGTTTGAAGCAGACTACTATAAAGTTATGCTTCTTGAGTGTATAAGGATCTTTGGGTGTATAGCATGCCTTAACTTGAGTACTATTCAATACTCTGGCTATCAAACTAATATAGGTTTTGTCAGTACCCAGGAGTCTTGCTAAATTATCATTTCTCTCAAATAATATTTGGTTGATTTTATTGTTACTAAGCTCAAACTTAGAAAATATAGCTCTTGACATCTCTATATCGATTGGAATCATCCAGATTGCTTCAGGATTTAAGTTGAGATATTTGTGCTATTTAATATAAGCCTTTACTTATAGTTTTGTATTTATCTCGTAAATATGAATATTTTGGACTTTTCCATATCTTTTTAGATATACCTTTTAAGGTTCTTATTGACTTTTTGATCCACATATATTAGGCATACATGTCAGACCTCAGTATCCTCTTTGGTTTTAGGTTCTTGAAAAACTTTCCTGTCTAGATTTCTTTTTGTTTTCTGTTTCTTGCAGATAGTTAAGGATGTTATATGTTGAATTGCAAAGTTGTCTTTTTTTTGGTTAACTTCTTCTATATATCTTGTAACGTCTTCTTTTTCTTGTACCCAAAAGACAATCCACTCATTTTTGTTAATGAATTCTTTTCTTAACAGGCTTCTTTTTTCTTGTAGAAGTTTGAGTATATTGCCTATATATACTTTGGTTTTATTATCTATTTCTCCTGAAATATTGGGTGCCATTGCTCCTAGTCTATAGGTTCCTTTTTTTTTATGAAATATGAATTTATTTTTGTCTTCTGTATACATGTCATTGTTACTTCATTATCTACTATTGATTCATTATCTATTTGTTAAATGATCTCCATTGATTGTTGCTCTAGTTTAATATAGTTTACAGGGTTTTGATAATTTCCATAAATTTGTCTTCAATATAGAATTGTAGAAGATCTTCTTTTATCTATTTACCTTGTTGCCAGAGGTATGTAATATACTGAGTTAAAATTCTTTCCTTATGAAAGGTTGTTACATCAACTCTTAATATCTTATCTATAATATTATCTAAGATCATATATGTTTTAGATAATGGGACTATTAATTTATTGGATTCACTATTTCTTAATTGTAGTAATTGTTGTGAGACCCAAAGGGTAAAATGTTTGTTATATTTTCTTGAGAGATTGATTAGAATATTTACTATATCCTCTTTTCTCTTATTGACTATTTGTAATATACATTGTGTTTTATTTATGTTTACTGGCTCAAATTTATTGATAAATCATATAAATTCTTATTTGTATTTATCAATAATCTATTTTTAGGTTGTGGTTAAAACTTTTTGAGATTGTTGTTATTTATGTGTTTTAGTTAGATAATATAGAAAAACCTTGTTTGTTGTTTTGATGTATTTATTTGTTTATATTGATGATTCTATCCTACTTTTGAGAGTTGCTATTATGCTTGTGTAGAGTATTGATTATCTTATTTAGATAATAAGTTATACGTATACGTGCATATTTTGCTTGTTTCTTTTACATGTATATTTGTTTTGCTTGTCTGACTTTTATGTATTCGTGTTTACATGATAAAATAAGAGATAGATATGTTGTTTATGTGTGTATATACGTTTAGATTGTTTTGTCTTTAGAAAGCTTTGATATCCTTCTAAGTCTTTAGGTAACTGGAGCAACTTAATTTATCAAGTGGTCTTAGTTACTTTTTGGATTTCTTATAGTGTCAAGAAAGGTATTAACCTATACTGGCCTGATTGTGAACTATATGAAGTTGATATTGGCTTCCTTTTTCTGACTATGAATCAGTTTATAGCTCTCCTTTTTTTCTCCTAAAATTTTAAAAAAAAAGAAGTAAAAAAAAGTTAGTAAAGCAGTATATACCTCTTTCCTTGATATTTCTGGATAACTTGTTATATGTATGTTGAAAGTGCTTGATAGCTTGGTTCAAAGAATATATTGTTTTTCTTTGTATATTTGAACTAGTTCACTTTTTCCAAGAAAATTATCAAAAAAGAAAATTTTTTGAAAAAATGAGGATTAATAAAAGAGTTTTTTTTTTTATTTTTTTTTATATTAGTTTTTGTAATTTATTTTAATAAAATATAACTTATTTTTTATTGCTTGACAAATATATCTGAAAAAATTAAATTTTTTTCTTATTTAAAAAGTCAATTACAACAATATATTTTTCAATTTTATAGTATTTACAAATATTGTTTTTTAACAAGTAAACTTATTCTTCCTCTATATAATATTTTTATATTAGTATTAAAGTAATAGTTAAATATATTGATATATAAAACATCACAACTCTTTCCACTGATCCTCTGACCATACACAAAAAAGACGTTCGCAAGAAAATTTCATATTTCTTGGCTAATATAGTCTTATAACTTTCCTTAAATCAACTTGAAGGAATACTTCAAGAGTCATCTTTACTTTCCCCCTCCTCTTGTAAACAATCTTCTTCAAATAAAAACCTGACTCTCAGTGACAAAAGTCTCGAATATACCTTTCCTACCAATGGCAAGAAAGTTCTAAAAGGAAGAAGAACTGAAGTGCTGCTACTTATTTACTTGCTAGAGGAATACTATAGAGTTTTTCTGATAATAAGAGACTTATCTTGAAGGCAACCACCCACTCTCTTGTCATGTATTGCTCTAAGAGTGCTCTTTCTCAGTTTTTCTGGGGAATTTTGCCTACCTCAGTTTGACCCTGAATTTTGAGTAGTACAAAATTTCTCAAGCAGTGATTGGTTAGCAGGAAACACATCAGTAAAGGAATGTAAACAAGCTCCCATTGGTCACCTCACGTGTCTGAATGCATTTCCTCAGTATCCATAAGAACCTGGGGTCCACCATAAGTTGCATGCCAGTCGCATGGGTAGATACAGGACATGAAAACCATGACGTCATTAGCTACATGGAAAGAACAAGGCTGGATTAGGTTACCTTGGATAGACAACAACCCGACTCTCTCATTCCTTCTCCAGCGAACACAACTATCACACTCAGGGCCAGTATCCTTTTGGAGGGTTTTGATACTCCCATCCGCTTATTGGAACCACTTATAATGATCAGTTAGACAACATTACGTCCCTCTGGACAAGACTCAACTCGAACACAACCCTTTTTTCTTTTTAAAAATTTTTTGGTTAAGCACTAGTGGAGTTAAGGCTCCACATAGGTAGTCCTCAACATCGGTGGTGCTGGGTACCCCAGGTGAATCCTTGGCACATTAGCCCCTTCTTTTTGGGGTAGCGATAAGCCGCTCGGTGGGCCAATCAATAGTCACGCTCTAGGGAGTGTCAAGGTGTAGAATAAAAAATTAACATAGTGTGACTTTCATATTCCCTGTTTTTTTGTAGTTTGTTTTTGTAAGTAGATACCCACACTAGATGGTCATGTAACTATCTTATCCTGGTTGGGTGAGACGTAAATAGATAGCTACTTGTACTATTCATTGATCTGTAAATCCTTAGACAGTACGGGTAGTTATTCATCCCGGTTGTCCTTAGGTCTTTTACTTATTGAAATAAATCTCGCTCACCTTGACGCAAGGATAAGCTAGCGTTTAAAAAAAAAAAAAAAAAAAAAACTGTATGATGTATTATTTGCTTATATAAAGATAGTATTTTCTTTTTCCAAAAGTTCTAGACATCTATGTAGTTCCAATATTCTAGGAAGTTAAAAAAACCTATTTCAGTTTTCTTGTATCTTGATATCCTTTTATTAGTGGATGGTTGATCTGCTATTGGATTGATAACTGCATTGAAATTTCCCATAATTATAATCTTGAAATAATTTCTCTGCTTGCCTAAAATTTTGTTTGAAGAAACTGTTGTAACTATTTACTAACAGTTTTCTTTGATGGCAAATATACTTGATAGATACAAAGCTTGTATCTTGTTAATAGAAAGTTGACTCCTATTATATAGCCTTCTATTTTTTTAATTGATTTTAACTTTTTCTTGATGTTTTTATTAATGAGAAGTTCCATTCCAGATCCTTTAGGTTTTTTATTATTACTAATATGAAAAAACTTGTGTATTTGTTATAAGGTAAAAGCAAATTCTACTACTTAATTTGTTAGCTTTATTTCATAGATACCTAGTATATCTATGTTGAGTTTTTGTATAAGTTTCTATAGCCTTTGTTAATTCAGGCTGATATTAATTCCTCTAATATTATATATTTCAATTGAGATGATATCAGTTAATGTAAAGTTATCTATAGTATACTTTTTATATAGTGCATGTTCCTTTTCAATTTTATTACTAGTGTTTTTTTTAATTGCACTAATAAAGTCATCTAGTGATGTATTATATTATATTGTGAAAAGTTATGTTGGTATCTGCTGTTTTCTTTGGGATTGCACCTTTTTTCTAGGACGAGCTTGTTTCCTCTTGTGAATCAGATTCTCTTCTGGTATACTTTAATTGGATTGGTACTAATCTTAGGAGCAATTGTTCCATCACCTCTCTTTTATCCTATTTTGATTACTTATTTTCTTCTCAATTAGATTTATTATATTATTTAATAGTTTGAGATTATTTAGGATCTGGTGAAAGAGGTCTTGATCACTTTCACTTTTAGTATAGGGACTTTCAAATCTATTGTATAAACTTCTTCTTCTATTTTAATGATTAATTGGCTCCCTGTTACTATCAATTGCAAAGTGTTTGGGAGTCTCTATTGTTCCAGTAATGTGTTTATTACCTTGAGTATTATATCTTCTTCTTTTTTCTTTTTTTTTAGGTCTATCCTTTTCTTAGTATCACTTTCTGTTTTTGAGTCTTGCTCAAATAATATATATCAGCTTGCTCTAATATTGCTTCTAATGTCAGTTTAACCCAGTTGTCTTGAGTACAATTTGATCTGTGTTGTTTCAGAGTAGGCTTTTTCTTTATTATTATTATTGTTTTTAGTTTAAGTCTCTTCATTGTTTTGCATTGTTTCTTTTTCAAAGTATTCTTTAGCACTTAGCTAAGTTTATAACCATGTATAAATATATGTTATCTCAAAGCCTTGTATAAATCTTTTGCTATTGCAAAACAAACTATTGCATATTCTCTTCTTTTTAAAGTAAATAGATTTCTTGATATATAATATACTTTGACCCTTGCATATTATGTTGCTCTTGCTATGAAACTTGTGGAGGTATTGTGTATTCTATACAATTATAGAGACTGACTATTACAATTTTTGAGAATGGCATCAACTTTGTAACTGTCTAGTTCATGTTGGGTGAAAATTGCCTTAAAGGTATTTGTTTTGATATGAATAATCCATCTATTCTCCAAGTCTTATTGATTTGATCTAAGTCATGCCTTGATTTTACTTTGAGAGTGAGAGTGGTTATAAATATAAATACTTAAAATCTTTTTATATTTCTGTAAGATGGCCTTAATTTCTTGATAAGTATGGCTACAGTCAAAATTGATCAATATAACAACTACTGTCTTGTTTCCTTCTTTTGCTACCTCTTGTTTGAAGAACTTTTTTTCTGATAGTGAGTATAAGATTTCTTATTTTTTTTTATTTATATAGAAATTAAGGTAAAGTTTTCTTCTTCTTTCTTATTGATCTTCTCTATACATTGTAAAGTATCTTCAACTTTTTCAAAGGTAAAAGTTGTTCAGGCATTATTATTGAAAAAGTCTTTTCTAAATAGTAGCATATTTTTGGATAGACTTAAGGCACCTTGGAGATAGGCTATTTATTTTTTTTTTTGTATCTCCTGATATCTTAGAGATAAAAATTTCAATCTTGAATTCTTCTCTTTTAATGATATGAAATTGATTTAAGCTAGATAGCTTAGGTCTATTCCATATATTGTAGAAGGTGAGGTTTGTTCTATTATATTTTTTTTTTCAACTCTTTTATGTATATTTTTCATTTCAAGTTCTTCTTCAAGCTTTTTCTCCAGTTCTTTGTCACCTATTTTGATTTCAGTGTCCTTTGAAATTTCAATTTCAATTGTTAGTTAAACTTCCATGTCTTTATTTGGAGAGATATTTTCATCTGAAGTTGAATTTCCTATTATAGAGTTTGTGAACTTGCCCTTGATCTGAAAAGTTTCAGAGATATGGGAGGAGAAACCATTTGTGATAGTATCTTGTTCCAAGATGTATCTGACTTTTTCTATCAAAAAGAGTGCCATAAGGTCTTCTTCTTTTCCTTGACCTTGTTTTTATAGATAGAGGATATGCTATTTAAGAATCTTAGCTTTAATAAATATAGTTGGATCTATATTTAGGATTTTTGCAAGAATACTATTGAGTATCAAATATTCTACTGGTTCTGGTGTTTGATTAGACTTGTCTTGTATAGTGAGAGTATTGAAGATAATTTGGGTAGCCCATGTTTTTTTTCTTTGGTCATGCTTTTTAACTATTTCAACTATTGTATTGAGGATGTGAAGCTCTTTCTTCTTTGCAATTTGCATAATTTTCTATTCCTTTGTCATATTGGCCATGTATAAAGGATAATAAATTACTGATTTATTGTTTTGTTTATCTTTTTTGTTTATTTATATTTAGCAAGATTTGCAGTATTGCTTATTTATTATCTTATTTAGAATATTGTTTACTCAAATAAGTTATTGATCCTTTCTATTTTGATCTACTTATTTATTAGAATAGTTGTTAATCTTTTTTTGTTATGAAGGATATATCATTTGTTTATAGACTCTTAATAAACCTTGCTGTTTTGTTTTGATACTGACTTGTTTGATACATATATATTTGTGTAATTTGTTTTGTTATTTAGGCAGGTATGTATAAAATTAGGATACTTTACTGTTTAGTCCTTGAGAGCTTTTGATATTCTTCTAAACTTTATAAACTTTGAGTTTTTCCTGATTTATCAATGAGAATTACTGTTAATGAAGTTCCTTCTAGTGTCTAGAAAGATATAAACTGATACTAGCCTAACTAAAAGCTTGAAAAGTTTATATTAGGCTTTCCTAAGCTTACTGTGAATCAGCTTATAGGTGTGTTTTCTTTTTCTTGTAAAGTAAAGTAAAGTTGAGATAATGTTGTACTCCTGTACTTTTCTTGATTAATAGGGTAATCTTTGGAGAAGTAGCTAAATGTTATAGTTTGTTATTAAGTTTCAAATCTTTAAAGGATAAAATGTATTAGGTTGGTTTCTTTTTTTCAAGAAAATTATCAAAAAAAAATTTTTTTAAGGAAAAAGGGATCAGCGGATATATTAATTTTTTTATATTTAATTTAGAAAAAAAATATTTATATAAATTGTTTGAACTCTATAAATATTTTTAATAAACTTAATAAAGCTTAATTATTTTACTTTTTTTTTAAAAAAAAATTACTATTAAATAAATTTGATAAATGTTATTAAAAAAAAAACAAAAGTAAAATAAAAAGAAATATACATAATAATAAATAATAAAGAAGAATTAAAAAAAGATAAAAAGATAAAAATATTTAAACTATTATAAAAAATAATTACAATATACGGTTGCTTCCAAAAGTTTGAGTTCACTTACTATAAATTTACTAATGTTTCTATTTTTAAACATTTTTATATTTTTATATTTGTTTTCTAAATTTATCATTTTTTAATATTATTTTCCTAAGTATTTGAATTATCTATATAAAAATTTTCATGATGATCTAATGATGTAAATTCCTTTAGATGTTCGTTTAAACAATTTATTT
>CAJVPT010003251.1:0-15671 GCA_910592055.1 Acaulospora colombiana
GGAGGAGGAGACCAAGGATGGGAACAAGGACAAGAATAAATATGAAGACAAAGTTGAGAATGAGGATAAGGGTGAGGATTGGGAGCTAGAGGAAGAGGATAGCGATGGGGATGAGGATGAGGATGAGGATGAAGAGATTTGGGCAGAAGATGAGGACGTGGTCATGAATGTTGGGTGAGAAGAAGAATTCCGATTTGTAACCGACTTGTGTCTGTTTATGTTTTGCTCAAATCTACTAGTTCCAAGTAAAGATTGATCATAAATATCTTTTCTAACTCACCCTTTTTAGACACAAATAATAATTCCTGACCGACTAGGTCAGGTCTTGCCGTCCATAATTGCGCGGTTTGCACAAAATACTGCCTTGTGATTGGGTGTCTAAATGCTTCCCTGTCAAATGCCTTTCCTTTGTTTTTGCCTTGTGATTGTAGGCGCCCGCCGCTTATGTAATCTGAGACTTCGACAATCTGTGACATACACTACACGCCCTCAGTTATGGTCTCTTTTGATCTCTCTATTGTTAACATTTGTGTCAGATGTCTGTGGAATCACTCTTAACTCGTCTACACGCCTTGGATCGAGCTTATGAGCCACCTCCGTGCTTGGATTTTAGTCTTCTCTGGAGAGTCCTGTCCTCACCTCTTCTCCTATCAATTGCAGCATTCTGTCCTACCGTGTTGGCCTTGCCATCATCGACGTAGAAGCTCAGAATCTTCAAGATCCTGGGCTTTCTCTCTAGGAGTCAACTCCTTTAGCCGTCCTTCATGCTCAAATCGCCAACCGAGTCAAATCTGTTCTTCAATGTATCCGGCGCCTGTATACTTCTTTTTTTTGTGCCACAGGTGTGTATTCGTACTACCCAGTATCTAACCAATCAAACCGTCCTCTTGGCTTGCTCTCTTTCGTGCCGTCGAACAATGCTTCTCACCACACGAAAATCCTGCCGTGCTTGCGTACTGAGAAGGCTTCTTATTTGTTACTAAGTGATGTACTACAATTAGCGTGCACAGATGTGATATCCATTCTGATTTATAACCTTTGGGTAAAGGAATCGTCGGTCAGGAACTGCCTGAAGGGCCATATGAATAAGAAATATTTACTTGAATATGCTAATAACACGTCAGAATGTGTTGACCCAACGCACGCTTATTAAACCCCACCTCCCCTGTCCCCATGAATTCTCTCACCGCTACACTAGCCAGAAGTCCAAACAAATCGAATAGTGATTGGTGGGTAAGCCATTCCCACATCATTACATAACACTCTTACTAACCTCTTCTATCACCAAACAGTGACAGCCCTCCACCGCCATGAAAACTCAGCAAGCGTAGAATAGCAAAGATTTATTTAATTTACGTGTATATAAAATAAATAGACTGTTTCATATTTAAAAAAGGCCTTGGTGAGGAAAATTTCACCTTGCAGCCTGCCTTTTGCATGTGTCGAGTCGCCGTTAGAATTTTTGCTATTCACCTCGCGTGACTTCTAGCGGAGACACGTTATTAGTAAATATAACAAATGAATTCTAAATTTACTCTGCCCCTTTTGACGTCACACGGACCCCCGGGGTCCTTCGGGAGCTGTTGTGAGCGGAGATGAGGGTCAGTTGTTTTGTTGGGGAAGGGACGGTGGTTGGGTCAAATACGCATAGGAGAATGTGACAGAACCCGCTAAAACCTATTAGGTCACGCGGCCTCTGGGTCTTGAGTTGTGACTGGAGAAAGGGGACCGAGCCTGTACCGGCTTATTTCTTCCCGCTTCATCACCGGACCCAGTACTCACCGCTCCTATCTCAATGATTATTCATTCATTTTATCTTTCATTATTACCGCTTTCAAATCTTGATTGGGCTCTCTTTGGTCGTTATAATCGTGGTACACCAAGGTAGATTCGAGTCTGGACTATAGTTCTATCAAAAGTCAATGCATCTAGGACCCAAGTTTCCATAAATCTATTTCTTGCCGTCTGCTGTTGGAATGAGTAACTCCCATCCTTAGACCTCGACCTCACCGGTCCCTGCGAACAGGCGCATGAGAAACCACCGATCCTGGATGATAAAGTGGAGGATATAAAAAGAACAATTCATTCATATGGCTCTAGGAGATAATTACAGGAACGCCCACCCAACCTCTAATCTCAAAGCTGTGAACCCAAGTCATTCCTCGTACGAGATTCTTGATCCATCAAATACTGCAACATTGGATCATATCGTTGAAATGAACATGTTCGATTTGACGTTAAATACACTACCCGGCTTCGCCATACAGAATCGTCGGTAAAAGTGCGGCAAACCGTGCACTGGCTACTGGGAGAAGGAGGGTTTGCATTCTGCCTGGGCCAGCCCCCGCAAGGAACGGAAGGTAAACCGAAATTGGTGTCATAGGCAAGTATACCGGATATAGGTGGAGTTAGGCTGGTTTTTATGAGACTTGGAAATTGGGTTGGACTTTGAAGCCAGCTATATCAACGCACCCCCTCTCCTTAGTCATCTACTCTGTCCAAAATCACCCTCTCAAGTTGAAAGATATGATGGCGCAATACTTGTCTCTAATAACCCTCGCATCTGCCCTTTTGTATTCGTCGAATCGCGTGGCGATGGCCCACCAGGACCTTTCAACTCGAGCGGATCTGCAAACCTGCCTGAATGGTCTAAACGTGACACTACCTGATGATCCTACCTTCCAGTCAGAAAGCCAATCTCTCAATGCTAGGGTGTCGTTCGCCCCAGCTGCGATTGTCCATCCGTCCGTAAAGTCCTTATTGCTTTCGCTCTCTACGTTTCTAATCTCCGTTTTGTTGTTTCACAACAGGAATTCGGTTCAGGATGTCGAAAAGGTCGTAAAATGTGGCGCAAGTTCAGGAGTGCCCGTCGTAGGGCGTAGTGGAGGACATTCCTACGCCGGCTTTGGTCTCGGAGGAGTTGATGGAGCCCTCGTTTGTGACCTCTCCCACATGAAGAATATCACGCTCGTCGGTGACAATGCCGTAGTTCAAACGGGTAATCTCCTCGGTGAGGTTGCGACTTACCTCTGGGAAAACGGCCAAAAGGCACTCCCTCATGGCACGTGCCCAAAGGTCGGTACCGGGGGTCACACTTCCTATGGTGGTTTTGGACCATTTAGTCGTATGCATGGGCTGCTGTTGGACCGCGTCGTCAGTGCCGAGGTCGTTCTTGCCAATGGTACAACCGTTACGGCTTCCCAGTCCTCCAACCCTGACCTTCTTTGGGTAAGTACACGACTGGAATTTCTCACGCGCATCTGATGATTATCAAGGCTCTTAAAGGTGCAGGACCATCGTTTGGAATCGTCACCTCTTGGACATATGCAACGGTGCCGGCTCCTCCCACCGCGGTAGCTTATGATATCGACCTTCCTTATTTCTTGACTCCCGAGAGTCTTGCTTCGACATTCAACAAATTCCAAAGCTTTGTCCGCACTGCTCCCAAAGAACTTGCCATGTCATTTTCGATGGGTGCTTATGCGAACGGTGTTATACTTGGAGGGTTCTTCCAAGGGAATTACTTTGGCACCAAAGCTGAATTTGAAGCGTTGGTAAATCCTTTCATCGAGTCTGTGCAGGGGACCGTCCGCGACGCCAATGAATATGCGGATTGGACAAAGGTCCTGGTGCATAATGCCTACAACGAATCCCTCGTCACTGCGACTCCATACCCTCAAAGCACATTCTTCACCAAGTCCTACGTCGCCGTAGACACCTTATCTGACGCTGCGGTGGCCAACTGGACGACCTATCTGGTTAATAAGGCTGCGCGTTCAGATGTCAATTGGTTTATTCAAGTTGATAGGTACGGAGGTGCTGTAGCTGATTTCAATACGTCAACCTCGAGTTTCAAACACCGCGACGCATTCCTGGTGTTCCAGTGCTCAGGTTCCTCGACCAACAACACGGCCTATCCCAGCGATGGAATTGATGTCGTCAGTAATATGGTCTATTCTCTTGACCCGAACCCAAGTCGTGCATGTATGTGTCCATTCTTTGTTTATCGCCTTTCCCAGACTCACGCCCCTGTAGACCCCAATTACATTGATCCAACGCTCACCCTCCAAGAGTGGCAGTCACAGTACTTTGGGGACAATATGCCAAGGCTGATAGGAATCAAAGCTCTCTATGATCCGAATAACGTCTTTTCGTTCCCGCAGTCCATCCCAGTGTCAGTATATTGACCTTTATGCCTTCCATAGCCCTTTTACCCTTGAATAGTCTACTTGTTTGACATAACTTTACTGACCATTTGATAGTCAAGAATCGGCCAACTCGACGACGAACTCTCAGTCTTCGTCACCACCATCCTTCACCTACAGCTCATCACTCATCCAGGCATTGGTTGGAATGTGCTTGATGATCATGACCATTCCATACCTTGGGTTCATCTAAGTCCAGAGAAGATAGCCCGCATTGTCCAATCATTTATTGGCATATACGCTGTCCGATCCTTTAGACAATATATACATTTGATTCATTACACTGTCTGTGATTCTGGTGAACTAAATGTTGTGGTCAATAAAGGTTATTTCTTAGATCCTAACCACCACCTACCAAAATTGCATGATAAATCCAGCTATCATAGGCGACAAAGTTGAAGATGTAGAAGAAGAGGTCACTCCTATCATAATTAAATCCATCATATATTGACAGTGGATGGCAGCTATTTATCCTTTACTCCAACCGAGCAGGCTACAAACCGTCCTCCGACCAGGAACTCCTGCAGTCTATTGTCACCCCTGATGCATCAAATGCTTCAGCACTTGGACTCGTAGACCAAAGAAATGATCTGGTGACTCTGAGGTTTGAATTCGATAGGCCCAACACTGTGTCAAACGTCAACGCAGACCATAAGACCTCTGAGTCCCCAGGCAAACACAAGAGAAGGGGATTAAAATCCAATTCCAAACCACAGAGAGTGCCCCAAGCGAAGAAGACTGTGATAGAAATTGACCTTGCCCAGGATATCACTGCTCTGAGAAGCAGAACTGGCGACACAGGTACGTTGGGGAGTATAATAACCCAAAAATAACTTTCTAATGTGATTGTATAGGTGGAGGTGTCTGGAGGGGAAGGTAGATATTTTCAGGGCGATGGTTGATATGTACTGACCGTTATAGCATCCTTTTCGCATGGAAGGTACTACAGCAACTTTACACCAATGATCCTGGAGGTCTCTTCGACCCTATATCTCTCAAATCTGCCAGTGTTTTAGAATTGGGAGGTGGGACCGGCTTACTAGGCTTATTACTCGCACCACACGTCCAGAGATACATTTGTACCGATCTACCAGAACTCATACCTCTTATCAAAAAGAACATTTCCATCAACAATAAGGCTCTCTCAGGCTCTGAGGGGCCACTACTGGCGGAGCCTCTCAATTGGGTCGACGTTTACGAGTGCCCCCCTAATTCTCGCCATCGCCTCTTTTCGCGAAACCTTTACATTCAATCAGAAGACATCAGTGTAGATGGGAATTCTAATTCGGGAGCGGATCTTGTACTAGCAGTGGACTGTGTCTACAATCCTGCTTTGGTCCCTCCTCTCCTAACCACCATAGATCTTTTCGCTTCTCCTGGGAGAACTGTAGTTCTCGTGGTAATGGAGCTAAGAGATGAAGACGTCGTGCGAGATTTTCTCGTGAAATGGACCGAGATGCCGGACTGGGAGATATGGAGGATTGGGAACGAGAATCATCGCTCTCATCTGGACGCTAGATTCGCAATTTGGGTCGGAAAGAAGACTATAAATTCCTAATGACATACATGCAAGACCAGAATGAATACTCCGAGAGGAAATGTTTTCCTAGCCCCCCAATACTTCACTCTTCATCCTACCACAATCCCTGCACGTCCACCACTCTACTTTATTCCCTCCCGTCCCGCATCCGAGACACGTCCATCCTGTAGCCGGGTCGACCGGTTTGTTGGTTCCACAAGCGTCACACCGCAGGACGAACTCGTCATTCAAGAGCGTGCAAATTTGACAAGCCCATTGTCGTGTAGACAGACTGTCTATGTGGGCATTTCCACTGGTGATAGTCTTGGCGCGCTTCGCTTCTGGTAGGACTCTCGGTGTCTCTTCAGTAGTCCCGTTGCTCATTCCCGTTGTAGGTATGGATTGTAACCTTTCTGGGGCCTTTCTCTTCACTGGAAGAGAAGAAGAGCTAGCAGCAGGGCGGTTTGGTTGTTGTGTTTGCGATGAAGAAGAGGGTATGTCCGTAGTCGTTGATTGAGATTCCGTCGTGGCTGGGACATCAAGAACACTCTCCTCCATGGCACGTTGTGTTTCTCTCTCAATAGCTTCTTGGGAGGTAGAGCCACACGCCTTTTCATCTCTCGCCCTCCTACCAGCAGCCTACAATAGACCAATAATCAGTACAAGACCCTAACGCGAGAGCTATTCATACCTCTGCTGCCAACTCACGCGGTGTCTTGGTAGTGATTATTTGTCCACCGCCAAGTCTCTGTCCACCGCCATTGCCCGACATTACTGCCCTCTTTTGTCTTTGTTCCGCCGCGAGGGCCGCTTTGGATCTTGCTTGACTCAGGGGAACGTTGTGGGATATTCCCTCGCCTACCCGCCGACCGGCAGAGTGGAATCCCTCTCCAGAGTAACCTTTAGCTCTTAAAGCATCATATTCGTTTTGTAATTCTCCAAGGTACTGCAATTACGTTAGTGCGTCTGTTTCATTGTCGAGGGCAAGGAGTCTGACTTTGTAAAACTGGTCGTTATGAGGTCCATGTACGTTATGAGTGAGCTAATGGAATTCTATAAGCAAGAGAGCTGTGTGATCAAGAGATATACCGACCTCGTGAAGCATAGTCCCACTACGTCCTCGTCATCGTAAAACCTATCTGGAGAATGGGGAGGACGCAAACGCAAAAAGATCTTTTGTCCTTGGTTTACATCTGGAAATGTGTTTGAGATAGCCTTAGCTCATATTTCAAAGCTATTTACTCATTCCTAGAAGGGGTCTATGTAAGTGTTTGCCACTCTCCATCAGGCTCGAGAACAATGTGCGCACCAAGCAAGCTGGGATCAGAGGGAAAGAATTCGCTAAGCACAGGTAGAGTCCACCCTCTTTTGCGCATGATGGGCTTGACGAGGGAAGCCACCCTCTGTAGCATGTCCAGCGCCTTTTCGCCATGTGGCTTGTCTTTGAGGTGCGTGAAGGATTTAACTAGAGACATGGTGGAGGTGCTCATGTGAGTGGTTGACGGTCAAGGTGTGTCCAGGTGGACGCGCGGCCAGGCGCTGACCAAGAGAATTGAAGAGAGCCGGACCAAACGGTGAAAGATCGACCGCGCCACCACCGATCCCTCACCTTATCACAAGGATAAACGACACACCAATTCTGTCATGCCATTGCGTTCCACTACACTGGTCAAGCCGATGCATTGACCAAGACGAATAAATTGTATTATATTATACATCCTTTCTATGCTCATAGTAAGATAACGGCCATCCACTGCGTGAACTCAGAAGAGTGAGCTGAATATGGATCCCTCTCCTTGGACTATGGTATGGAAGTGACCATAACAATACAACTAGTGAGTACTACGGACGGCCAGCCACACGACGACCTAAAATCGACGAACTATTTGTGGATAATTGTTTACTCATGTGATACGGCTCAGGATGTGTGGATACGTGGCTGGGAGCTGACCACGAGAATCGAGGAGAGCAAGCGGTGAAAGATTACGCCACATAATAGAATCCGACTTGCCCCCTCGCATCTCACAGAACTATTATACAAACAAGACTAGGGTTCAAAATAAAAGACTGAGTGAAATTATATGTTTCTAATGAACATAATCCAATATAGTCCTAATATGATTGCTACAGGTCCTCGTGATGTATTCTCAACATCCCGTATTGAATCAATCTCTCAACCGTCACCCTCACATCTCTCAGTTGCGTGTCTGGTTCGAAGTACAATATGCCGCCAAACACAGCCGTGAGCTCATACAGGGGTTCCCGAAGCGATGCTATAAGACAAGTCAGGCAACAATCGGAATATTGTTAAAATTTGAGATACCGTAGGACGCGAGTGCGACCCAAATAGATGCAGCACAAGGTCGTACCGTCGAATTTGGATTGTGTAGCTCCTGCAAGCTATATAGTGCGACATTAATGAACGATGAAAATATATGACCTGATAATACGTGAGCGCAAGCAGTTACCGGATATCGGAAGGCAAACCGTTTTCGGCAAATTGACCAATGATATGAGCCGCCGGGTTGGCTATTGTTTCGTTTGATTCGTAGCATAGGCGTTCCAGTGCTGTAGGCCACTGGTTTCTTAGACCCTCGATATTGGTATATTCTAAGAAAACGATAAGTTGGAGATAAGCTTGAGAAATCGACAAGACTAACCACGAGCGATAAAATCACAAAATTCGTCTAGGTATGGTCGGGATTCAAGTGAGAATGAGACACTACTTCCTTGCCGGAAAGTATTACTCACGATGTTGAAGCAGCTGCTTAAACATCATTGTAGCCGCGTGGCGAGCACCAGAGTCCGAATGTTTGAAACACTCCACGAGTTGAGGGATCGTGCCTTTGGCCATGTCCGGTAGTGACTCTGCAGCTCCGTTAATAACTCTAATATAACTAATACCAGTTTCTCACCTTGCTGAACTAGCTTCCAAATCTCTTTCACAGCTGCTTGGCGAACATTATGCTCTGTGTCCTTGAACATGTCCATGAGTTGAGGTACCGCATCCTTGGTCGCATCTCTAAACGACTCTTCGACTCTTTTTCAGTGACTCTCAATCTGCTTGATGCTAATTACACACCATATTGAGCCAGTTGCCCAATTACTGTCACAGCTTCCAGGCGAACATCCACATCTGGGTCCTTCAACATGTTCATGAGTTGAGGGATCCCATCCTTGACCTTGTTTCGAAGTGACTCTACAGCTCTAAGTCAATGATCCAAAAAGCACCCGATATAAGTCACTCGCCATATTGAGCCAGTTGACCAATCGCTGTCACGATTGCTCGGCGAACATCCCACAGTACGTCTCTCAACGCGTCTACGACTTGAGGAATTGCCTCCATGGCCATATCTCGAAGCGACACTGTAGGATGTTGTTAAGGCTTTCCCAATAGGTTCGATACTATGTACTCACCATGCTGAGCCAGCTGCACAATCACCCTCAAAGCTGGCAGGCGAGCATGCCCTGATTCCTTGAGCATATCTACGATTTGAGGAACTGCATCCTTTATTATATCTCGGAATGCCTCTGTAACTCTTCATCAATGACCCACAAGACTCTCGACACAAGTTACTTGCCATGCTCAGCTAGCTGCCCGACCACTCTCAAGACTGCCTCGCGAACAGACGGTTCCGAGTCTTCAAACATGACCAGGACTTGAGGTATTACATCCTTGACCATGTCTTGAAGTGACTCTATGACTCTCCATCAGTGACTCCCAATACGTTTGAACCCAGTTACTCACCCTGCTGTGCCAGCTGCCCGATCGCTATAACTACTGCCTCACGAACAGAACACTCCGAGTCTCCGAGTGTGTGCACAAGTTGAGGTATCACGCCCTTGACTATATCTCTAAGCGGCTCTACGATTCTGCGTCAGTAACTCCCGAACAGTCCGATACCAGTCGCTTACCATATTGAACTAGCTCCCTAATTGCCACCACAGCTATCTGACGAATATCAGGACCGGGGTCTTTGAACATATCCCCGAATTTAGGAATCGAATCCTTCACTATGTCTCGGAATGGTTCTACGACTCTCGGTCAATGATTCCCAATACGACTAATACCAGTTACTCACCTTGCTGAGCCAGTTGCCCAAGCACTGACACGAGTCCCCCATGAACAAACTGATATGAATCTTTGAACATGTCCACTAGCTGGGGGATTGCATCCTTGATGGTATCTTGGAGCAGGTCTGTGAATCTGTGTAAATAGCTTTCAATATGCTCGCGACCGATTCCTCACCATACTGAGCGAGTTGCCCAATCGCTATTACAGCTGCTCGGCGAACAGACTCCTCCAAGTCCTTGAACGCGTCCACAATCTGGGGGATTGTACCCTTGACTGTATCTCGAAGTGACTCTACGACTCTCCATCGATGACCTTCGATACTCTCGATACTGGTTACTCACCCTGTTGGGCCAGCTGCTCAATCGCCTCGATAAATGCCTTACGAACACCAGAGCTTATGTCCTTGAGCATATCCGCAAGTTGAGGAATCGTTTCCTTGATTGCATCTTGAAGTGACTCTGCAGCTTTGTGTCAATAACGCCCAATACACTCGGTATCAATGACTCACCTTGCTGAGCCAACTGTCCAATCGTCATCACAGCTGCCTCACGAATAAACCACTGTGGATCCTTGGACATGTCTACGAGCTGAGGAATTACACCCTTGACTGTGTCTCGAAGTGATTCTGCAAGTCTGCATAAACGACTCCTAACACTCTTGATACTGGTTACTCACCTTGCTGGGCCAGCTCACCAATCGCTGTTACGGCAGCTCTACGAGCATACAACTCTGAGTCCCTGAACGTAGCTATAAGCTGAGGTATCGCATCCCTAACCATATCTTGGAGCGGCTCTACGACATCGTGTTGATAACTTTTAAGTATCTCAACCCTAGTTACCCACCATACTGGGCAAGCCGTCGAGTCGCTTCTATGACTGCAATACGACTAGCTCCCTCCGAGTCCTTCAACTTGTCCATGAGTTGAAGAATTGTATCCTTGACCACGTCCCGAAGTGATTCTGCGGTTCTAAATCAACCACTCTCAACAAGGTCAAGACCAGTTACCGACCATGCTGGGCTAGCTGCCCAATTGCCGTTACAGCGGCCAAGTTAACATCGGTGATCCAGTACTTGAACATCCCCATAATATGAGGAACTATGCCCTTGACCATGGGTTGACAGCTTTCTACAACCTATCGTCAATGAAATTCTTGATCTATTTCTTCATATCTCACTCAGCCAGTATCGCTGTAGTTGCCTTCTTGAAATACCCTCTACGGGAGAGCCTTCGAATAACCTTGCCACTGAATCGGACTCCTGGCCAACCTCTTCGTTCTCCTTACCTATACACACTATCAGAATAGATATTTCTTTCGAGTGTATGCGCACCAAGGTCATTTAGTTCACTCAGCAGCTTTATGATTGGCGCTGATATACTTTCTAGGCTATTTCCTGATTCCTTGATCCATTTCATAACGATTATTGTCGTTATTCTCCCCGTATCTACACTCTGTGGTCATGAATAGTCCCTCATCGTGGTAATTTCTCACCGTCTTGACATATATTTACGAGTTCATCTATTCCGGTGGGGGCAAACTCTTTTGCTATCGCATTGATCGTCGATTCAAATGAATGTTCACAACGCCTCCCTATAGTGGGATAAATACAAATTACCACGCTTTTGTAGGATTTGAACGCACAGAAATAAGTCAAGGCTACCAGTAATTGACAGCTATTGTACCATTTTTCAATGGCCCTGTTTTCGGGAATTTCGCTGGCTCCCCGAATCATAAGAGATCTTGAGATTGGGAGGTACCTCGAACGAGGGCTATCAGATACAGAGACTGGTAATGGATCCCAGGTGGTATCTGGTAAGTTTGGATGAGATACAGATAAAATCGAAAACAGTAGACGTGAGCGGATCGAAGCTAGAAGGAGTGAGCATTAATTTAGCCTCATCACGATGCTTACAATCCACAGAAATCTTGGAAAGGAGCTGGACGATTCTAGAACGGAGTGTTAAGTCCTCATGGGCTAGCAGCATCGCAAGAAGTGGGATGTGTGCTTGGAACGCATCATGTATATCAGCTGTGATCAGATTAACTGTCAGCGAAATAGACGAATGGAAGACCTATACTCACTGCTCTCCGCCAAAGAATGGAGTATGCTAACAGAACTTGAGCGATCATAGAGGGTCCCTCCCATAATTTTCTCCACAAGAAGAGGGATTTCACCCTCACGGGAGGCTTTCATTGAATCTAAGGATGCCTATCAACTCCTTGATATTATCATGGGGGAGGGGTGAAATTCACCATATGGGTCTATTCCTTGAGCCGTGGTTATAGTAGAGAGACGAACATCACGGTCTGGGTCTTTGAGAAGGTCCATTAATCGAGGAACCATAACTTTGACCACGTCTTGAAGAGACGCTGAAAGCCGTATTAATACCTCACCACGTACTTGACACCATCCTCTCACCTTGTCGAGCTAGCTGTCCATACGTCGTCACGGCTGCCTTACGAACAGACGCTTCTGAATCTTTGAACATGTCGATGAGCTGAGGTATCACATCCTTGAGTCTGTCTCGAAGTGAATCTACGCCTCTGTGTCAATGACTCCAGCACGCTCGATACCAGCTACTTACCGTACTGAACAAGCTGCCCGATCACCGTCACAGCTGCCTCACGAACAGCTGACTGCAAGTCCTTGAGCATGTTCACTAATTGAGGAATTGCGTCCTTGACCATGCCTTGAAGTAATTCTGTAGCTCTGTCTTAATGTGTTATAATACACTCAACATCAATAACTCACCGTGTCCAGCCAGTTGCCCAATCGAGTTCACAGCTGCTCGACGAACTTCATACTCTACGTCATTGAACATGTCCACAAGCTGAGGTATCATATCTTTGACCATGTATCGTAGTGACTCTACGGCTCTGTGTCAATAACTCCCAATCCGCTTGATGCTAGTTACCCACCATATCGAGCCAGGACCCCAATGGCCACCACAGATGCTTCACGAACATCATAATCTGAATCTTTGAACATGTCCACGAGTTGAGGTATCGCATCTTTAACTACGTCTCGGAGTGGCTCTACAGCTCTGTCAATTATTCACAATACGCTCAAAGTTAATTACCAACCATGTCGAACCAGCCGTTCAGTCACTCTCGCAGCTTCCCTGCGAACAGCCCAGCCTGAATCCTTGAACATGTCCATGAGTTGAGGAATTGCATCCTTGATCATGTCTCGAACTAACTCTATGGATTTGTGTCAATGACTCCCAATGGGTTCTATATTGATTAATTACCGTACTGAGCCAGCTTCCCAATCGTCTCTAAGGCTACGCTACGAATGTTAGAGTCTGGGTGCTTTAACATGTCCACGAGTTGAGGAAATGCATCCTTAACGATCTCTCGATGTGATTCTGTGGTTTTGTATTAGTAATTCTCTACATACTTGACACCAGCTATTCACCATGCCGAACGAGCTGCTCAATCACTTCCCTAGCTCTGTAGCGAACAGACCAATCCGAGTCCTTCAACAAGTCCACCAGCTGAGGTATCGCATCTTTTACCGTGTTTCGAAGCGTTTCTGTGACTGACGTCAACAACCCTCGATACACTCGACAACACTTACCTACCTTGCTGGCCCAACTGCCCAATCGCTGTCACAGCCGTCTCGCGAATCTCCCAGTTCGAATCTTTGAGCATGTCTAAGAGTTGTGGAACCCTTTTCTCGACGGAGAGTAGCATTCCTCCTGCCACTTCGATCAACTCATGTATCTTCGTACTCTGCATACTAACCGCATCGTCCCAATTTGCCCAGAAGTCTGATACTGAGTGTTTTGATGGCTATATTTGAGTGATTGAATAATTTATAACATTCTTTTTCGATCATCCTCTTAACCACGCCCTTCAGTTTTCCTTCAATGCGTCATTCTACCGCACAGTTCTAAAATCGAGTACTCACCATGTGACGCTAGTTGTAGTGCCATTCTTATCCCTATGTCCCTGCTAGACCGATCATCACACGAAATTAGGCGAATGATGCTTTCCGATAGCCCCTCATCGTATTGTGAACCACGCCATGTCAAGGACCCCTCTGGTGGACTCTCCAAAATCCTGACGACTTCATCAAAGCTGCTTACTATATTGTCATCAGTGAGAACGAATCTCGAAATCAATATACTCTCACGAGTCATTAAAAGTCGAGAGAGAACAATTCCGCATTGTCCGCGTGTATATTCTTCGCCGTTCAATAATCCACGTAACGTTGCAAACAGCAGCTTTCTTCTGATATAGATTGTTGATGGATTTTGTGCCATTCGATCCAAGGCGTCGGTCCTTTGAAGCCACAGATTGCTGTGATCGTCCCATCCTCTGTTGAGGAGCATATGTGTACGAACGGTGAATGCCAACGGTTGTAGACATGGTTGGAATCCTTCCCAATCTGATAACGACATAACTATCTCTTGTGGGATAGATGTATTGAAGACTTGTTGATCAGACAAAGTCATCGGCTCTTCTATTTTCAGTAGAGCGAGTAGGATCGCTTCCAGTTGAGAAGAGTTGTTAATTATGAGCGATGATCCCCTCGTTGGTCGAATATTTTGCTGTAGTCTTTCGAAAATATATCGGTGCATAGTCTGATTATATAACTTTTCTCGCAGTTCTATGCTTTGCTTCACACCAGATAGAGCCTTGATCGCCTCGTCCGTCGTTTCCTCATCTACCGCATTGGCGACTCCCCAAGTCAATATTTCTAATTGAAGGTCCGTCGGATTATATGCCCGTAACAGGCGCTCCTTCGTACGTTGGAATGCCTCGAATAAAACATTCCAGTCCCAATCGTGCTTTCTGTACCGAGCCAACGCCGCTAGATAGTGAGAAAGTGGAGTCGAGAATGGGAATTCGGTGATGAATAATGGTGAAAATGTCGAGAATAGGTACAAAGTCGCCGCGATGAGAACCAATAAGAGGAGGACAAGTCGAATCCGGAGATCATCGCTTTGAACCTGAATCAAAAGTCCTGCGAAGAACAGAAATAGTGATATTTGAATGAGGAATGGGATGAGGGAGATGACTGTATCCAATCCCCAGGCTTCTGCTCTGTTAGATCGGTGCTGACGTTTGTATGCATCTTCTGAGCGCTCCCGTTTTGATGCAGGATTATATTGTGCAAGCCATCCTTTTGCGAGTACTCCGGAAAGAGCGCTCAGTAGCGTCAATGTCAGGCTGGAGAACCAAAGCGAGTTCACAGCGACAGCGGAGGCTGTCGGGTGAAATGTTTCTCGTGGTGATGTTGGTGAAACGCCGCGAAATGCATCGAGAAGTTCTGTCAAGAGTCGTTCTTGAGGGTCCTCTTTCAAGTCTTTGCGGCTTTCCAGCAGGAACGCAGCTAAGACACTTGCGAACAAACCAGCCTAATTGAGAATTAGTCAATGATTCTGTTTTAACGATGTTTGTATCCTTACAAATGTAAGCATCGAGTCTAGACTGCTATTCCCTATGGCGGTAACTTCCTTATCTTCAGCGTCTGTCTCTCTCAAGTATTTGCTCCATATCTTTGCATTTCCTTGGCAATGCTGTGCATATGGAGACTCTTCGTCGGGTTCTAGCGAGTATTTATCTCCACCATTTGGCTGAACAGAAGGTTCAGTCCCCTTATCGGTATCTTCTTTCGGTTTCGACTCAGCCGCTCCTGTAGGGAAATTATTCACCTTAACATATTTCCAGCATTCCACATACCTGCTCCTTCTTCCAACTTCCTCAAGCTGACATCGGGAAAGTCTCCCTATGGCAGAGTTGACATGAGCCGGTTGGGATGAGATAAAGGTTAGGCACCTACCGTCGATGCCATTATCAAAGCAAGACTACCCAGGAACCTACTATTCAGATCTGGTATCGCTTGTGGAGAAGGTAAGAACTGA
>CAJVPT010003252.1:0-15661 GCA_910592055.1 Acaulospora colombiana
ATTTTAAATGAATAGTTAATAAATAATTTAATGAATTATTAATGAATTTTTAATGAATATTTTTGATGAATAATTGACAAATAATTGATAAATAGTTGACAAATGGTTAATGAATAGTTGCCAAATAATTTATGAATAGTTAATAAAATAGTTGATGAATAGTTGATGAATAGTTGACGAATAGTTGACAAATGGTTAACAAATTTTTGATGAATAGTTGCAAATATAGTTGACAAATAGTTGACGAATAATAGATGAATAGTTGATTAATTTTTGATGAATTTTTAATAAATAGTTTTGATTGTCAATTTTTATAGTTGCCAATTTATTTATGTTATTTTTTTTTTGTTGAATTGTTTATTTTTTGCTGAATGTTACATGAGTAGCAGTATGCCGAATAATTTTTTTTGGACTAGTGTTAATAAACATTTTGTGAAATTGTTAACTTTAGTTATCAGATTTTTGTATATAGTTTTTTCTTGAGATTTGTCACTAAGATATACTCTCAGATATCTAATTACATGATCAAGAGCCCTTGGTGAGATAAGTATGTCCTCTACTTTAATTTCTTTTTCCTTTCGTCACTTTTTCTTGAATTGTTTGTTATTAGTTCAGTCTTTGATTTGTTGCAAATTATATGGTTTAGTTTCAAAAAAGATGTGAAGATATCAGTTTCCACTTGTAAGTCTTTGATTTTTTTGGTGAGTATAGTCACATCATCTATGTATACAAAGACCTGGTCATTTTTCTTTAAGGTGCTTTGGATTCTGGTTATTACTGGATCATAGAATATTACCTACAGAAGTAGAGCAATTGTTTTACCATGATCCAGACCTTGGGATACTATTACTGGGTGTATGATGTTATAGTATAAGATAAATTGTAATAACCTGTTTTGAAGCAGATTTGTAATGATTCTAATGAAGTTTTGTGGGATTTTAACCCTTTTCATGGCTGTTTCTAGGCTGTTAAGGTTTACTAAATCATAAGCTTTTGAAATATTAAAGGAAGCTAACCAGTATTTTTGATTAAGGGATACGCGAGTATTGATTAATGACCTAATTATAGTAATAGGTTCCATTTTGCTCTGATCCTTTGTTCCTGCATAGTTGGATGGAGATAAGATGTTGTTTTCACTCAAGATAGTTGCTAGTTTAGTATTGAGAACTTTGGTAAACACTTTTCAGCTTGTTTACAATAAGGCTATTGGTCTAATGTCAAATAGGTTGTGGGACCAGACTAGTTTCTTAAGTAGGAGAGTGACAATGGATTGCTTCCAGGCTTTTGGTAGGTTTCCTGTTCTTATTATATCATTGAAAATCTTAAGTAAGGATTTGTGTGCTTCAGTTCCTACATGTTTTCAAGTTTTGTAGGAGATTTTGCTTGCTCCAGGTACTTTGTTTGTAGGAAAGGATGATATGGCCATTTCCATTTCTGATGGTAATATGTCTGATAATAGATTGTTGTATATATTATTTTGAATATTTTCTCTCAGGAAATATTCTGGCTTCTAATATTCGTCAAGAGTGAATTATTTTGTTGATAGGAGTTGTCTATAGTATGCAATGATTAATTCTACTAGGATTTCGAGGTTATCCTATAATTGTATGCCATCATATAGTATAGATAGATTAAGAGAAAGTATTAGGTCTCCTAGAGCAATTTTGATATATCAGCTAGGACTGCTCCGGAACTTGGCAAAGTTTTCTTTTGCTATTGCTTGTATGTAATCTTGTAATATTGAGGCTACTTGCTTTTGCTTTTCCACTATTAGTATTTTGAAGACTTTTCTGAGGGATTTGTTGGTGGGAGGTGATTTTGTGATGTTTTCACATATAGTTTTTGCCATTGAAGTTAAGTTAGTTGGATGTCTGTTATTTCTTATGTCTTTGAGGGCATGTTTTACTTGTTTTATGGCTTTGTTTAATTTGAGGAAAGGTTTTTTTGATTTGGTTGAGTGTTGTGCTTTTTTTTTTCAAAATATTGTTTTCCATAGCTTTTTTGATTATCAACTCTAATGCTGATCACTTTGGGTGAGGGTCTAGAATGAGATTGAGTGATATTTACTCTTCGAATACTCTAAGCTGTTTGATTGTAGCTTTGTTAAACAAGTAAGTAAATTTTGGTGGAGAAGTTGATGCATTAAGGTTTATTTTATTATTTTTTTTTTTTTTTGACTGGCGCAGCCTCGTTTTATTATTTTCTCCAAATTTCATATGTAGAATGTGATAAGACTATAGTACAGGGATGTATATTCAATAATAGTAAAACCCAATAAACTACTTGCTACCTTGTGGCCTGTTGCCCTTCCCCTGAGGGAGAGAAACTAACATGCCGAGGCCGTGCTAGTTGTCATATGAAAGAATAAAAGAGAAAAAATGTTTGTTTGATGCTTTAAGTAACTATTAATATAGCTGTTTACTATTCTAGTCAAGTCTAAGAGGAATTGTTGTATCATCACTTGGTTCGCTTGCTTATTATACTTCCCTGCTCTGGTTTTTATCCATTTGCTCCATCTCTGTATACCTTGTGCTTTCCTTTGCTCCTGTATTATCTCACATCTTGTTTCCATATGTTGTATAGTAGTTCCTTCCATTCCTTTATTGTGTTTCTGATGGTCTTGATTTTAGTCTTCTTGTCTATTAAGATTGTTTTAAGTGTACATGGAATTTCTTTTAGAACTGCCCCTTTTATCAGTAGTCTGAACTTCCTAGGGTTGTCCAGCTGGACCTGCCTGTATATGGTGTCCTTGAATATTTTCTTGTGTTCTTTTTTTACTTGTGATAAGGCATTCTTGATTAGTATCCTGTGAAAGTTCTTCTTTAATGTTTCTATGTTGTTGCTACATATGAAGGGGTGTATTGTGTCTTCGATTTTCCTGCAGTTAGAGCATTTGTTATCTTTGTAGATCGAGGGAAATCGGCTATGTAGTTTGTGTAGGGTTGGAAGCTCTTTGTACCAGAGGTTGAATCCAAATTTTCACATGTAGTGGTCTTGGCCTGATGTATTATATGCATTTATTTTGGATGGGTGTAAGGTGGCGAAAGTGTGCTCCCAATATGTGTCTCTGAGATCTTCCTCTGTGAAGCTATTCCATATCCTATTAAGTAATTTTCACTTAGTCAGTCTGATAGCCTTGTTGACTGGCTTTACTAGATTCTTTTCTGGAATATCTATCTCTGTTATGTCCTATGTTGTTTCTATAGGAGAGAACCCCTGGTGTTGTCTCTTTATTTTTATGATCTTTCGGTTGGGTTTCATATGTTGTGATGTGGGATCTATCCTGGCTAGCTTGTCTGCTTCTTTATTCAAGGGGATTCTGAAGTATGCCTTCACTTTGTATAGGGTTATGTGCAGATTTTGTTGTTTTCTGATATAATTGAAAGTGTTGATTATTGCTTGGTTGGGTTTCTTCTTTTGCCTGAGACTTGTGGGTTCAGGGTTTCTGTTAGGTTTGTTATTGCTGTTTGACTATTAGTGTATAGGTGTACTATCATGTTCTTTCTGAGAGTGCTTATTGCGGTTGTTATTGCCATTATTTCTGCACTCATTGAGGAGACGTGTAGTTGGGTTTGTCCTTGAAAAGTATGCTTAGTTCCTGTCTCATCTTTGATTATCCAACCGAAGCCCATGTATGGTTAGTTTCCATGGTTTGTTACTGATCCATCTGTGTAAATTGTGGCTAGCCTGCAGTCTCTTATTTATTCTTGGATTCTAATCAGGGTATTCAATTCTAGCTTATTGAGGGTGAAGAACTTGCTGAAGTCAATTGTTCCTCTATTGTTATTAAATATGTTAAGTTGTAACTAAGATCTTTCTGTCTGTGCAGTTTCTGTTAGGTTGCTGAGTTCTTTGATGGTGGACTTTGGAGAGATTCTGCAACGCAGTGTGGCTGCGGTCTTGCCTTTGTTTTCCTTGGTTGATATACTTGAAAACTCTATTAGGATCTGAACTGCCTGCTGTTTTTTGGTTGAGAACATACATGATTCTGATGATGTGTTCTTTTCTTTGTTAAGATCACATCCTTTACATTTTTCTATCAGTGATTGTTGTCTTTCTGTCCTTGTGTGGTGCGTGAAAGTTACTGTGTTGGGACTGTTGTTGCATTTCTTCTTGCCTATGACTACTTTGTCTTGTTTTAATGTGGCTCTCGTGTGGACAGTGTTGTTAATTGTTGTGAGTGGTCTGCCTTGATCGAAAGTCAGGTGGTCGTGTGTTGTATCTTCCATTCTGTCTTGTACTTTGGCTATACTTGAAAGCCTCGCAATGAGGTTTTCATACCATTTTGGGCTGGATCTTTTTCTTATTTTATTTATGGCACCTAGTACTCACCAGTATAGTGTCCTTGTTCCTGCGGAGTTGATTACTTGTCCCACGAACATTAAATTGTGTTTCTGTAAGATCTGTCTGTATTGGTTATACGTAGGCTCTGTGACTATTTCTTCAATTGTGTCATCTATCATCCTTATTCTCTGAGGGATCGTAAATTTGGGGTTCAGTTGGAACTGGAAGCCATGTTTTCTTAATGTCCATAGGATATCATGGTCTAGATTCTGTCCTGCTCTGAGAAAGGGCTGGGTAAGATGTGTCGTTACTGAATTAGTTGATCAAAATAGGTTTTATAGGTTTTGAAGTCCCATCCTGGAAACTTGTCCCAGCATCCCCTCATTTTCTATTCTTCCTATCCAGTTTCTTGCATGTAATTGCATTTGTCTATCCCAAATGTGATTTATGTTGTGTTCAGCATGATTGTACAGGAGAGTGTTGAGAAAGGTTTGGAAGAGACCACACTTGTATTTGTATCTTTTGCGATCTTTCCCATCAAAAGGTTGCATGTGCTTTCCGGCAGTATCATGTCATTCAGGAGATATTCTATACTTGGCATAAGTACATGATTTATGATGTAACGCATTTGCTTGTCTGTTGTTGCCTTCCATCCTATCAGTTTGCATGTTTTCTTTACTTTTTCAGTAATGAGTTGCTTTTGGTAGTCTTTCTTCCCTAAGCTGTCTAACCAAATACCTAACATTCTCATTGGTGAACCTGGTTTGCTGCCTTGGATGGTTCCTCCTTTGAGAGTGAATTTGTGCTCGAAGTCTTCTGGCTGTCCGTTGATGATGATTAGTTGTGATTTCAATGGATTGATGTTGATATCATTGATATTGTAGAAATCTGCAGTTGTGTTTAGGATCATCTGCATTTCTATTGGGTTGTCTGCTAGCCAGGTTGTGTCATCCATGTAAGCACTGGCATTGATATTCAGGTGCTTCTTCCTGTATGGTCTATCAATGTTTTCTTTGAACTTGGTTAAGTATCTATATCCCATGTTTGAAGATTCGATCTTTGCTAAAAGAGGATCATAGAAAATGTGCCATAGAAGAGGGGAGATTGTGTCACCCTGGTCGATGCTGGCCAGTATCTTATAATATGGGCTGAGGCCATGTGTGGTGATAACTTTGTTTTCTCTTTCACTAAGAAGTGCGCGTATAATGTTTATTGCTTTTTGTGATATTTTAATGTATTTCATCGCCTTCTCCAACATCTCTGTATTGACTGAGTCATACACTTTTGCCATGTCCTGACTTAGGATTCATAGTTTCTTCTTCTCTCTGCATACTTGCTCTATGCAGAGATTAATTATCTGTATGGGGGCTTATGTGCTACTTCCAGGGAGTGCTGCCAATTTAGCTCACTGAGTATATTGTGTTCTAAGCAGATTCGTGTGAGATGATAATTGATAATCTTTGTGAAGATCTTCCTTCCTGCAATTAGGAGTGTAATGGGTCTGGTGATACTTATTCTGTTGTTCCAGTTTGTGGGCTTTGATATAGGATATACATGGCCTGTGCTTCATTCCCTGGGTATCTTCCCTTGTGACAAGATTCTATTAAAGAGGTTTGTCAGCCAGCTTAAGGCTTTTGATCCGAGATATTTGTATGCCAGGTATGATATGCTATCTAGGCCTGGTGCTGATTTGGAGCTTCTATCTTTGATTACAGTTTTGACTTCTTGTATGGTGACTTGCTCTGTTAGTTTGTCATACTAACAGTCTAGAATCCTCTCTTTTGGTTTGTACTGTTTTTCCCATCTAGGGAAGTTGATTATTGGAATGGTTCTTCTTTGGTGGGTCCATGTTGTGAAGTGCTCTGAGGCTCTTCTTTTGATCTCTTCTGGATCTTTGATTATCTCTATGTGTTTGCCTTTTTTCACGATAAGTTTGTCCATGACTATAGACCTATTGGATTTTTCCAGGATGCTGTTTATCATCATTTTTTTGTTGTCTTGCAGCCATTGTTGTCTTTTTTCTATATGTAATCGCATTTTCTTGTTACACTTGAAACTTGTTACTACTTTGGCTGCTGTCTTGTATTTGATTATTTATTCTCTACAAACTTTTTTCCAGTGAATCTGATATCTATTTGGGTGCTCCGATTGCCACTTTTCTAATTCTACAGCTAATTCTAGGAAATACTCCTTGATCTTGAGAAATTGCTCCCTAATTAATTGCTCAGTCTGTTTGTTGGGAGTATCAATGTGCTTTGCAGCATTTCTGACAGTCTCTGGATGTTTATAATTTTTTTGTATATTGTTGGGGCCTTGTCTGTGTTTTTGGCTCTTTTTTGTGACTTTAGCTTCTTTATGTGCTTACTTGCGGCTAGTAGAATAGCATGCTTGAAACTGTGCCATAACTTGTCTCCTTTTCCTGTTGTGATGTATCCTGTTGCTGCAACTCTTGTTCACCTGTGTTGCTGAATTTCTTCCATTGTTTATTATCAGTTTTGTGCCAATTGTATAGGTGGTTGCGCATATGAATTTTTTGGATCTTTGATCGGTCTAGTTGCCATGTCTCTATTCTCACGGTTATTATTTTATAGTCACTTTTGTATAGGAGATCTGGATGGTCTACTATCTGTGCGCCTCTTGAATGCCAAGTGCTCTGGGGGCAGTACCAAATCTGATTGATTTTACTGTATGCCCCTCTTCCATTGCTTCACGTGTATGCTGTTTGTATGGGGTTGTGCAGCCTGAAAGTATCCACGAAGTTTTGTGCTATCAACCATTCCAACAGCTCAGATTCTGGCTGGTGGTTGTTTATTCTCTTCTGTTTGCGAGATTTATCAATGGCGGGATTAGGTGTAGTGTTGAAATCTCCTCCTATTATTATGTGCATTCCTGTTCTAACGGCTTGTGAGATCCATTGTTGGGTGTCATACTCTATTCTTTTCCTATCTTCTTTGTTGTTATTCCCTTGTGGAAAGTATATTCCTATTATTCTTAGCTTGTGTTTTCCTGGGAAAGCCATATCTACCATAATGGCCCTTCCTGCTATCTCTTGTTTCCTAAATATTCTGATTGCGATGTCTTCGTGTATTGCTATGCTTATGCCATGTCCAATTTTCCACTGGGGATCTATTGAGGTTATCAAGTGGTAGCCTTGTTGTTTCCAGTGTTTGATCTGATACATATCTCCATTTGTTTCAGTAGTAATGATGATTTCCCATTGCTTTTCAGAGAAATATTCTGTCCAGAGTTTCCGTTTGTTTTCCTCTACCATTCCTTTTATGTTGTATGTTACGAATGTCCAGATTGGATGGTTGATTTTTTGTTTTTTGTCTATATAGGTAGTTTCCTTCATTTGTGTATTGCTGTTGTATTGTATTGCTTGTTCATCTAAAGGTTGAATGGTTGCTAATGTGTTGTTCGTTTTACTACTTTCTCTCCTTGGGGAGTTTGCTGGATTGGTGTCTATCATATTATTGGGAGGGGTTATGATTAGAGGGGGCAGTCTGTTGGGAGAGTTTGAAAAGGTTAATTGTTTCTTCCATTGTTGTGCTCATTCTATTGAGCTGCTGTTGGTATGCTTCTTGAGTTCTCTTGATGTCCTGGATTCTAGTACAGGTTTCTGTAGTCTGTTCCTCTCTCCTTTCAGTCATATCCTCTTCTAACTCTTCCATTAGTTCGTTAATGCTTTCAGGGTATCTGTTGGCGCATTCTTGTACTAAGGCATCAACTCTCTCATTCAAGTCTTTGAAGATCCTTTTCATTTCCTTGATATCCTTCTGGATTGAGACCAGTATTCTTCAGACTTCTCCTTCATGTTGATCAGTTTTGGCATTTCCCCCATACTTGAGAATGTTTGTGTAGCTCTGGGGATTGTTGTTGGTTCTGTACGTTCTGTTGTTGTGGATGGGGCTCGTTTGATTGGACCGCTGCAAAGGGAGTCTTGGATTATTGAATCTATTGCTGTGTTGTCTTGGGCGAAATGTCTCTGTTCTGTCTGGACATAAGCTGTAATTATATTCAGGGAAGCCACAAATATGGCATAGTTTGGTTTTGCAGTTGACCCATTGTGTTTGAGTTCCGTTGATCATTGGGGCTGTTGCTTTAGCTTCTGCCAGTTCTTCTCTGGTTGCAAAAGTGAAGATGGCAAACCTCTTTGCCTGACCATTATCATCATGAGGAATGTATACTGACTTTGCTTTCGTACTGGTGATTATAACGGCCAGGTCTGCTGCAGTGGTATTGTGTGGAAGTTGTATGAGTGTGGCGCTGTGGCGCTCTCTTTGTTCTTTGATTTTATGTGTTCTATAGAAAAGAAATATTCTGTATGAATATAGTCCTTTAGTGAGTGCCCACTCTTGGCTTATCTCGACATAATTGACGTGTTGGAGAATGTGATATTCATGGTTTAGAATGGGCCTACTTTTCGTAAGGTTATGTAATCAATATTGATTTGTTCATCAAAGAACTCTGCCAGATTAGTTTTGATGAAGTGGAAGGGGACGTCCCATACTCAAATGATGCGTGAATTGCTATCTTGGGATCCTAGTGGGGTGACCTTTCTGAATTTGGTGTTTTCATTGTCTGTGATGTTGATCACACATGCTCTTTGTACATCTTCATAGTTATTAAAAATAGTGGCGATCTGTGGGCTTCCGATTGGATATTCGTATCTCATGTATTTCAGGGAGGGTAGTTGTTCCATTTTATGCTTGATGAAGTCTATTTTTTCCCCGAGAGTTTGTCCTGATACCTGTTCTAGGTTAATATAAGCTTTTCCGGGCATAAGTGTCTCTTGCTGCTGGGTTTCTATTGTGTTATTTTCTTTTCCATTTGTTTCTTCTTGGTTGGCATGGCTGAAGCCAGCCTGGTTGATTATGTTCATTTGTTCACCTTGCTGCAGTTTACTTGGGCTGTCTCTCTCTCCTGACTTCTTCTGGACTGTGGTAGAAGAGCTTGCTCTGCTGTTTGCAGAGTCTTCCAATGGTTTTGTAGGCTGCGCGCTTTGTTCCTTTTCCTCTTCCGTGGTCACTTCTTTTCCCTCTATCTCTATCTCTTTTGTCAGTTCAGTTGTGATTTCTCGGTTCTTCCCTTTATCTACCGTTTTCTTTGCTGGTACTGTTCTTGTTCCAAGTGGGGTGTGTTTGTGTTGGGAAGTTGATGTTGTCGCTTTGACCTTCATGACCCTGCTATTGTTCTTGTTAATCTTATTAATGTTGTATTCGAGTGTTGTTTGTCTTTCTAAGCTTCTTGTTTGCCTGTTGAAGGTCATTTCGAGGTTGCTACTTTGTAGCTGGGAACGGGGTTTTGTATTTTTGCCTAATAAGGAAGTTTTTATGATTTTGAAAATTTTCAGAAAAGAGTTTTTTTTTTGCACTAAGATTTATATTCTAACTATTGAAAGCAAACTTTGATACAACTATGGTCAGTGTTGATGCATTGATAGAAGTAAGGTTAGTGACACTGTAATTTAGAAGATTGTTGGCAAGACCTAGTGTTAGTCACATCTGATCTATTCTAGATTACACTTGTTGATATTATGTATGTGTAGACATGTTCCTTTGAGAATGCCTTAGCAGTATCGATAAAATTTCAAAGATATTTATAAATTTTTCTTTTTTTGTTGTTTGTTGAAGCATTAATAGATGATGTGCCATATAGGAATGTATTGAAATCTCCTGCGATTATGAATTTATAATTAGAGTGGTCTTTGATAAACTTGTGTAGAAAGAAGATGACTATGTTTCTCAATATATTGTTGTTTGGGAGATATAAAGCAATTACAATAACACTTATTTTTGGTCTAAATTTTAAATGAATAGTATACCAAAATTCATTTTCAGAATTTGTTGTGAAGATGTAGTAAGAGCAACTTGGATACAACAATACAGGTTCCATTACTAGGGAATAAATCTGGTTCACTGGTAATAATTATGTAATTATCTACTCTATTAGGAAGGGGGTGTTTCATGGTATGTTTTATTTTAGTGCAAATGGTAATGTCTCTAGAATTAAGAAGGGAGTTGATTAAACATGATAGTTTTCCGGCTTGATTTAAGCCTCTGATATTAAGAACTGATATTTTAAGAGGAATTTGATATTGTTATCTTTTTTTAATTCTTTTTTCTGTTAAAGTATATGTGTTTAATTAAGGTGGTTCATAGCATTAAAGGAATGACTAAGGTTTGAATCTGGTTCATAGTTCATGTCAATAGAGATTTGGTATCAGGCTACGTCAGTTTCCAGTAGCTCTGTTTTTGCAATGAAGTTTTGAGGAAGTTTGTTAAAATAGAAATGTAGTTTGAGAGTAGAAATATTTGTCAGTAAATCTGCATCATCATTAAGAGGTAGTTGAAGGGTGATGTCTTTTTGCTTTATATATTCTAAGGTTACTTCAAGGTGGGTAAATCAGGTAACAAAGGGATAATCCATTCTCAGGGAATAGGACTATGGTAAAGTGTTTTGATGGTTTGAATGGTTTCTTAAAACTTCAGATTTTCTCTATGTAGTTCTTGTTGAATAATGTTTAGTTTTTCTACTATTTCACTGAAATTCTTTGGTATCATTGGGCGATCGGTTTGGGTTAATGATGGATCTATCCATTCAGAACTAAGGGGAAGTTTGAACTTATATCTGGAACAAAGTTGTTGAAGCAACTCTGTCACCAACTCTTGGTCTTTAATTGAAAGACTTATTCCAGTGTTTTCACTATGCCAGTGGAGCCGGGGAAGGGGAGTTTTTGAATGAAGTAATCATTGAGAAGGAGTCTGACTGCGAAATTATTATTTCATAGTTTTTTAATTGCTGTTTTTACTACATGAGGTTTACTGGTGATTGGAAACATCATTGCTAGATTTTGTGGTAGCATTTTATAAGTATCTGGTAGTGGCTTTTTGGGTGGAGGCAGGTCAAAGTAGCTCTCAGAAAGTTTATTGAGAACATAAAAGCTGTCACGGAGCTCTCTGAGTATTAGGCCCAAGGATTTGAGTTGCTTTTGTTCTTTGGTGGGGAAGATTTCATGCCATTTTTCTGGAAGTTCATCCAGATGATTGGGGTTTTCGGGGAGTTTTGCAAAGTAATTGGGAGGTAGAAGATCAAAATTGTAAAAACTTCTTAGTACATTTGCTATAAGGCCTGTTTGACTTGGAAATCAGATTGAAAGGGCATATAGAAGTTTGATTTTTACTTTTGTTGAGATTCTACTTTGATGTTTTGGTAAGTCTGAAAGATTATCTTTGACTATTTTTTCTGTTGCTTGTAAAAGCTCTTTATAGATCACTTTTTTCTTTGTTAGATCCATAAAGAAGTTGGTCCCATACTCTAACAGTTCAGCTACTTGCCAAAATTTGATTGTGGATAAATCGTGAGTTCGAAGAAATGTTGCAAATATGAATGTATTTAAGATAGTTCTGATTTTCTTTTTTGTTGTTCAGTTAATATAACTGATATTGTGTTTTTTCAAGTAGTTGGCATAGAATTCTTTTTTGATTGTTTCATATTCTGCTTGGTGTTTTTTCTTGATAGTATCAGTTTTTGCGAAGGATCAGAAAAAAGCTCTATCTTGATGCTTAACCTTTGTTAGAATGGTTTTGATAGTAGTTGGTGAGGTGATCCAGATACAAGTTTTAAACTTGATAAACAGTAATACTATGGCTTCTGGATTTCTTTCACAAGATTCAATGCTGTCATAAAATTCTTTGATAGTTTCTTGTTTTGTTATAGGTAGGTTCTCTTGGATCAAAGGACTTTCTTTTGTAGGTTGAGTCTCTGGTGACTGTGCACCTGTGGTGTTAAGAGGCACATTGTCCCTAGAGACTTGTTGAGTTTTTTCATTATCTACTTGGTCTGTCCATGATTGGATATTGGTCGCATTATCAGTGAGATTTGTTGTATCATTTGTGTACTGCTCATCTATTTCCATGTCTGGTTGATTTATAGGGTCTGTTCTATAGGGGTGATCCATATATCAATTCACTTTGGGAGGGAGGTTTCTTTGGGAATTTTATATTATATAAGGGGGATCGTCCTGTGCTACTGGAGTATTGGGAGTGGGGTGGTGTTTCTTTTTTTTTAAGAGAGAAAGTGTCAAGATTGTCATTAGTAAAGATAGAGATTTGGTTCCAAGGCCAATGGAGCTTGTAATTTAAGGTATTTTTTACCACTTCCCAAATGGCAAGCTCTCTGTCATCTTTTTTCAGGTGAAATTATATTTGGTGATTCATAATGGTATTAAGTGTTTCAATGTCGGGGTGTTTCATTTTTTTGGCGAAGACCTGGAGGGAGAGAGGGAATACTCTTGTCTGTTTTTTGATTAAATTGATTTAAATAAATTCACATTCACCAAATTTGGATTTACAGGTAGGGATGAGCTATGATTCAGGGCAGTTTAAGAGAAATGGGATTGTTGTTTCATTGGTGGGCTTTGTTAAGAATACTTTCGAGGTCTTGGTCTGTTTGTATACTATCAAAACTTTTAGTATTGAAGCATTTGAAAGTACAACATCTAGTATTGAGAACTCATCTTAGAAGGGCTCCTGGGAGAAGCCCAGTCACTTTGGCTTTGTTTCTGGTTAAAATTTTGTTTTATTGCCTTATAAGAAAATTTTTTGCAATCTCAAAAATTTGCAAAAAGAGTTTTTTTTTATATGAGGGCTTTTCAAAAATAGAAAGCATATAATAGTATTATAAAACAAAAGGAAAAGAAGTTCAAGTATGAATCCAAAGAAGAAAATCTACTCTTTATGCAAAGAGAACAATTCATAAAAGACCAGTTTATTCGCCTTGTCAATAAATTTATAACACAATAGATAACAAATGTGATAGACAACTTTTATATCCTTGAAATTTATTTAGCACTAGTCCAGCTTTAGCAGATTAGTTTTTACTAAAGAAGTAGCAATAAGTCACAAGGTAAGTTCCTTCTAAGAGAGATCATCTCTATTGAGTTTTTTTTTGATAGTAGACTGATAGTATATCTTAGAAAAATTCTATGTAATAATTCTGCATAAATATAAATAAAACAAGGCCAAGTCAGCATTATAAAAAAAAATTAAATTTCTTTGTAAAAGTTTAACTATAATATATATAATATTACTTTTTTTAAGTGCTAATGTATTTATGTCTTTTAATCTTTATTTATTTATTAATATCTCTTTAATGCAAATTTAATTGTGACAAAAAATCAAAAAAAAAAAAAACTCTTTCCCGAAAATCTCAAAAACAGAAAAAATTTCCTTATAAGGTAAAAACTAAAAATGAACTCGTCCTAGCTATATAGTAGTGCACAAGCAAAGATGGCCACCACCAGACATCTCAGAAGCAAAGAAAGACAAACAACACCAGAATATAACATTGACAGAATCAGCAAGAACAATGGTAGAATTCTTAAACCTAAAATGACAACTCCAACAGCGCAGCTCAGGCACACTCCTCTTGGAACCAGAACAGCAATTACTAAGAAGACGCTCAAGAAAGGAAAAGAAATGATCCAAGTAACAGAACCAGGCAAAACAAGTGAGCCCCCAGTAGTCAACGAAGTAGAGACAGAGACAGAGAACACAAGCCAGACAATCCCCTCAGCAATGACACCCCGGACAGACAGGTCACCATCCCCCACCACAATGTGTGAATCAGAAAGCCAAACCACAACAGAACAACAGACTTCAGATCACCAGCTTAATATAACCAGTCAAGCAAGATACAGCTATGACCAAGACAGACAGACGGAAAGGAAGGACTCAAGAGAAGTGCAAGAACACCGGGTCTCACTCATACCAGGCAAAGCCATTTTGGACCCGGAACTAATACCAGGACAAACACTTGCAGAGAAAATCGAATTCATCAGACAAAAAATAGAACATCTCCAGTTTCTGAAACACATACGATATGAAGCCCTAACCGGTTATCCCAAAATAGCAATCATTATGACTAATCAGGAGGATCTGGACAAGGCCTGTGAGATCACCATTACAGACAATGAAGCTACCAAATTCAGAAGGATTGCACATCTAGACTCACACGATAGCAAGTCCTGCACCATCAGAGTATGGACATCCCCCAACACTTCACCAAAACAGATCTAGCAGACTTCTTCAACAACCAAATTGGTATTGACTATATCATCATCCAAAGAGTGGATCCCTTCCAGTTGGTCAACATTACGTTTACGAACACATCAAACTATGTGGAAATTAGCCGAGAATGGAGTATGGAATGCGGGTTCCACTTCTGCAGGCTTTTTCCCTTCTATAGAATGCACGAAGTCAAACAAGAAAGTGAATGATTCAGCACAACTCTTGCTAAACTCCCCAAGAACACCACAGTCTCAGACCTAGTAGTAATAATCACTAGCACGAAAGCAAAATTATGTTATATCCCTCGGGACAACAACAACCAGGCAAAAAGATTAGCCATTTTCACCTTCGAAACACAGGAAGAACTTCAAGCAGCTAAGTCAACTGCATCCCTAATCGGTGAAGCCCAGACACAGTGGGTTGACCGAGAAACTAGACTCTGTTCCATCTGCAGTTCTCCGAAACACAACCTGCACTCTTGTCCAGAAAAACCAAAACTACACTACCAAGGCAATACACTAACCACTCCAATAACCCAAGATCTCCTCCAAGGAACAATACCACATCCCTCACGAACCGAAGACAACAAGGCTCAAGCTATACCAACAACCCCAGAAGCTATGCCAACATTGTCAAGTTTAAAGAAAACACGAGAGACCACCCCGCAGAGTGAGACCTTTATGCACTACTCCTCTCACTCCAACACAAACTTTGAGAAGTCAAGAAATCCCTCCAAGATCTAAATGAAAGAGTTGACGTGCTAGAACAAGAATTTGCCAACAGATACCCAGAGAGCATAGATGAACTCATGGAAGAAATAGAGGATGACCCAGCAACAAACAAGCCTACACCAGAAGGCACCCCAGAAATTAGCATTCAGGACATCAAAGCGTCGCAAGAGGCGTACCAAAAACAACTCAATAAAATGAGCTCAACTATAGAGGAAACTATCAGCTTGTTCAAACTCACACAACAGGACAGTGCCCCAATCCCCAACACATCTCAATAATATGACAGAGGGAAAAACAGGAAAACTCCCCAAGAGGGTAGGAATGAACATAAACAACAACTCCAACACATCACCCATACACCTCCCTCAATCGCTTAATCTCCCCAATACACCAAACACCAACAACAACACAACAAATAAATAGAAAATCGGTACAATCAACGTCAGAGGTATTAATGAAGAAAATAAGCAAATTGCACTCACAACATTCACAAAAGAAGAACAATTTGATATAATAGGAATTACAGAGACTTGGCTACCACACAACCACAACTGGACAAGAGAAGAGAAGGAATAC
>CAJVPT010003253.1:0-15659 GCA_910592055.1 Acaulospora colombiana
TTGCTAATGGCAAAATCGACTATCAATATTCTAGAAGTGTTCTGGAAGATCTTTATTTTCAGGTGACCAAAAGGATCATAATATGTTGTTCTGAGGTATTGGGATCATCCTGGGTACTAGGGAAATCATATGGCGAAATTTTATAGTTCAACAATATATATATATATTTCATATCTATTTATCAAATTATTCTTTTCAAAACTTTAACTCCCATTTTTAAAAAAAATTTTAATCAATTAATAAATAAAATGAGACACAATATTAGATTTTCTAAATATACCTTGAAAGGATTTCAAAACCATGAACTATGTTCATTAAAATAAAAATATCTTAATCTTGAAAATAAAACATTGGCTTGAAAATATAATATTAGCCTTAATACAATATCTAAATTTTTAAAAAATAGTTGAGATTAACTCAATATTAATCTTAATTTTATTGAAGTTCAAAGAAAAAAAAAAAGTCTCAAGTATTCTTTGCTTGAAAAAGCATTAATAATTTGGGTTTATAATGAATTAGGTACTAATTTAACTATTACTGGATTTATTATGACATACCAGACTCAGAAGTTTGCAAAACTATTGAATATTTCTGATTTTAATACATCAGAAAAATGGTTGACAAATTTTAAAAGAAGAGTCAACTAGAAGCAATTTGTATACCATGGAGAAGAGAATAGTATTCTTTTAGAAAAACTTATCAAATTTAGAGAAACTTTACAAGATTTATTAAAAAAATAGTCTTTGAAAAACATATTGAATTGTGATAAAACTGATCTTTATTGAAAAATAAAACCCTTAGATCTCTTACAAAAGAAGCAATTATAGAAAAAAAAAAGACGCAAGGAGTCACAATTCTTTTTGTGCAAATATAAAAGATTATATTTTTTACAAAAATTTATATATTTATATATTTATTATTTTATTAGGTTCTATAAAAATCAAACCTTTGATAATTTATTATTTTAAATCACCTCGAATTTTAAATAAAATTAAGAGAGAAGACTTACTAGTTAGTTACTATTAAAATAGAACTGACTGGGTGGTTATTATAATTTGGAATAAATTTTTAATTTATTTAAAGGATTAAATAAAAGAAAATAATAGATCTTTTATTCTATTTATAACTAAGCATATGCTTATTGTAATAAAATAGTTTGAAATTAAAAAATTTGTCTAATAATATATTAAATCCACTACCTGCCAATACAACTGTACATTTATAACCAATAGATATAGGAATTATTTATTTTTTAAAGTAAATATAATAATTTTATAATTTTAATATTTCAATATATTAATTAAATTTAACTTATAATGATTTTTTTTTTTCACATACAACTTTACCTATTTTATTGATTACATGCATTATATGTACTCTTATTTACAAAGGAATTTTGTAAACTGTTTATATGTATAGCAAAATAAAAAATCAATTGATACAATTTACATTATACTCATTGTGGCTTGTTGTCCTCTATAGGAGGTACTAACGTGCCTAAGCACTATTAGGGTATGTAGTTGAAGATATCATATATTGTTATTAGACCTTGATTAATAGCTTTTAATGTTTCTGTGGGAATTTCCAGATGTGATGTATGTGGTGGATCTAGAAGAAGTCTGTTCTTCTTAGTTTGCTTTTCCTTTTTTCTTTTGTCTTTTTTTGTAATACCTTGTGCTTTTTCTCATAATTGTAGATGGTTATATCTATTGATCCATATATTATATGTAATAAATCAATTGTTGTTGATGTAACTTTTTAAGGCTTCTGTTATTTTCCCTGGGGCTAGGAACTTGCTGAAGACTTCTATAACTTTTTTGCTGATGGCTTCTCTCAAGAGCAGGTTCCATAGATTGGCTTCCTGAATATGTTTGATTACCTCCACTTTGGCTATATATGGGTTTTTTTTTCTGTTCTTGTAGTTATTTCACGATGTATAGTTGATATAATTGTGTTGTTGATTTCGATCCCATGATATGGACATCGGAAAGCATGAATATTATCTTCTGTTGCAGTGTACGTGAAACATTGGGTTGATGTGTATATTTCTGGTTTTATTTTATGCAATATATGCACTGTTGGAAATTCCAATTTCCATAGTTTGATTGTGAATCATCTTTGTATATTATCAAAACTGTCAGTGTGTGCTCCAGAGAATTTTGAGGGTGGAGGAGTTCTATGAAGTGTTTCCAGTTGATGTTCTTCTTCTGTAAGGATTGAATTGTCTTGTTTCATGTAAGGCCACATTATTCATGTATTAGTTCAGCTTGTCGTCTTTGTTTTAATGCTCTTCGAATGTTGTTGGGAATCTCTATTGTCTTGTTGTAAAAAAAGGATAAAGTTGTGTATTTGAGTAGGGAGGTCGTGAGAGAGCCATCTTCTGTATTGCTTTTGAGAGTTGATTTTGCAGCTTCGACTACTGTACTAAGGATTGCATTGGTATCTTCTTCTTTGTTTATCTTTTCCCAGTGAACTGTGAGTTGTGCTATCTCGATAAAATGCTATAGATTTTGTATGAGCCTGTACTCAGTGATGTTTCAACTTTTTCTTGTTTTGCATATGTTATTTCTCTAATTAACTTTGCTGAGTCTATGTGGACAACTACTGTGCTGTCATGTGTAATGATGGGTCTCTAAAGTATTTAGCATATAAAATTTTGCAGATCACTTATGTCCCTTTTTGAGGGACAAAATTCATAGCTCTTCACTTTAATCGGGACAAAAGTCAGGAAATGCTATAAATCAATAATTTAGATAATGGAGAACAATTGTATATTGTTTTTTTATAGTTATTAATTTAAAAATTTCAATTTTTCCTAGTGAGGGGCATTTGACTTATGTCCCTGCCTCCCTCTTTAGGAACCCATCTTTAGCCATGTGGGATGCAATTGTTGCAATTGTGATTGCTAATATTTTTTCCTGGAAAGCGTATGCCTGTCCTATAAGTTTCATGCCTAATGTTTTGTGCATAACTCCAAGATGGTCTGTGATGATGAGGCCCATTCCCATTGATGTGGGTTAAAAGTATTGAAAGCACCATCAATTGTTATGTGGAAGCTTCTTCTCTTCTTGAAGTAGTTGTATATGTCCCTGATTCTTTGTTTGGCTGCCTTAATGAATTTGATTATTTTTTATATTCTGTGAATAGTAGCCAGTATTGTATTGATTTGAATAGATTCCAATTTGTCATTGGTTCAATAATCCATTTCTCAATGCTAGTGAGTGATAATTGCAACCTCATTTTTGTTTGTTGCTGTTTTTTTGTGTTGACTTTGATTTTGATGCAACTGACACATTTATAGTCTTGTTTTGTGAGACTTTGAAGCAGCACATGTCTGGTCTATTGTCGATATTCTCATTCAGGTCACAGCCAGAACATTTGTTTATTGGGGATTTGTCGGTTATTGTGTAATGTTGAAGTTTGATAGTATTGTCATGAAAGCTGATTATTTTGCCCAGTGTGGTGGTGTTTTTGATTTTTGTGATGTACTAGGATACTTCTGGGCTTGGGTTGTCAATGATTTCTTATATAGAGAATTGTATTTGTGCCTCAGGATTGATAGTATTGAACTTAAAATGGTTGTTAATAAAATATTGAATGGTTGTTTTGATCTCTTGAAACCATGCTAGTTCTTTCTGTTTGTTAGTTTTGTTGTGTAGAGCTCCTACTTGATGCCATTTGAAGGATTTGATATAGTAAGTATTGAGTAATTATTCTACCCAGATTATGTTGTGTGCTATCAGGCCTTTTCTTATGCTATTGTATATTGTAGGATCTAGAATATCTTTGATGTATATCAGGCTGTGTATATATATATATGGGTTTATTTCAGTGTGTCGATGTATTGTTATGTTTTGTGATTGTATTTCTCTGAGGAAGTCTTGCAAGAAGTTTGACTATATGGTATAGACTTTGAGACACTGTTTTAATATGTCTAGTTTTTGCCATGCAGCCTATTGAAGTTGTTGTACACGCAGTCTTATTATTTGTCTATCTATGTTTTTACTACTGTAGAGCTCTTATATGTTACTGTAGTTTTTCTGTATTTGATGGGTGCATGTTTCCATGATATTGTATAAAGTACTTAAATGGAGTATAACCTTAGGGGCAAAGGATGCCAGCTAAACTCTTTTACTGAAGCTGGTTCTGATTTTCCTATCAATCCAATTAATTTCATGTGTTGATAGTATGAGATCCATTAGTAGATATTCAATAGATGGGAAGAAAACATAGTTGATAATGTATGCGTGCATCTTGTCTGTGATGCTTTTCCAGGTGATGACTTTGTTGATACTACAAGCTTTTTTCTTGATGAGCTCACGTTGGAATTTTTTTCCTTTATTTCTTTTGTGCCAGACTCCTAGCACTCTGATGGCCTGTGTTTTTGGTACTGGTGTGATAGTGAGGTTTTGAAAAAGGATATCTTCTTGTAGTGCATTCACAATCAGGAGTTCAGATTTGACTGGGTTGACTGTGATTCTGTTGAGATAATAGAATAATGAGCAGACCCTTGTGATTTCTTCAAGCTGTTCTCTGTTTTAGTGATTATAGTGGTGTCATCCATGTAGGCAATAATTGAGATGTTGATTTTTGTTAAACTTCTATTGTTGAGATTAGATTTTTGGCTTTCCATCTGGTATCCTTACATATTGTAATTGTAGTGATAAGGGATCATAGTATATTCACCATAGTAGAGGAGATATTGTGTCACCCTGATTAATGTCTTCCTCTACTTTGTATAGTTCTG
Organism: Acaulospora colombiana; assembly: GCA_910592055.1. NCBI lineage: Eukaryota > Fungi > Glomeromycota > Glomeromycetes > Diversisporales > Acaulosporaceae > Acaulospora > Acaulospora colombiana. Next base: position 4,748 of record CAJVPT010003253.1, read on the forward strand.
TGAGTCCAAAGTGGGTTATGACTTTATTTGATCTATCTGTGAAGCAGTCTATAATTATGTATATAAGCTTGTTGAGGATTTTGATGCATTGTAATATAGTCACTAGTCTTTGTGTATTGATGAAGTCGTAAGCCTTGCTCATATCTTGCAAGAGGATATGGCATGGTTTGTTTCTTTCTCTTGCGTCTTCTAGTACCTGGTTTATAATTGTTATTGATTCACGTATGCTGTTTCCAGGAAGAGCAGCCTAGTTATTTTTAGAAAGGATTGAGTGATGTTGAACCATAAAATTTTACCATATAATCTCTCTAATATCCAGAATGATCCCAATACCTCAGATCAATATATCACAATCATTTTGGTCACCTGAAAGTAAAGATCTTCAAGAACACTTCTAGAATATTGATAGTTAATTTTGCTATTAGCAAACTTAGTATAAAGTACTCTAGAATATTTTATAATCCTAGCTTATTACATGTAACTATTATTTTCGAAGAATACTTGAGTTCTGTTCAAAATAACTTAGCTTAATAATCTAGCGAAACTAATACTATAATTATTACTATTATTTATTTTAGTTTATATTCACAAATATCATATAACTCAGACCTATGGATCTATAGTGTAGTGGTTAGCACTCCGTAAGTCGTATCACAAGGTTACTAAATCAAATCCTCTAGGAGGCAACTCCTGACACTGATAGATCTACCCTATTGGCATAACTGTAAATTAACCGATACTTCTGAATATAACTCTGATTATTGGTCAAATGAGATTTACGATGTGGTCACAGGATAGTCTATATAAAGATTGTGATACTGTTGAATGTTTGAAATCGGATAGAATTATCCTGACACAACCACATTACCAGAAAAACTGGTAATAAGAAGAGTAGATAATGAACTGGTAGCATACCGCTGAAGGAAGGAATGGTAAATCAACCGAAGAAAACCCCAGTTCCCTGCCTTAGTGTTGAGATATCTGTTCAAGAATTTAAGTATGTGGCTGTGCCGAGTTTTACAGACTTGACTATCAGGAGGCCTTGGTGGGAGGAGAAATCTGTGGACCACTCCGAAGGACTAAAAAATCCAAAAAGACCAGGATAAAGAAAATTCGATGGCCTGATAACTAGACTACTCTTAATATAAATAAATTGTTCTGAAAAAATTAAGAAGGAATCACACATCTTTCTAAATAGGTAGTAGTTATGTATAGAAGTAGAATAGATATAGCTACTCATATAGATAGGTTTTCTTCAAAAATGTATAATTACTTGTTGACAAATATGTAATAAGGGTTTGTACAGATCCCTTAATTGTGATTATGGGAAGGAAGACCTGATGTATTCGCAAAATCTGTGCAGCATATATATTAATAAAAGATGTGACCCATAAAGTCCTAATTTGTGCAATAACCCAAAGAAGAAAAAATCAAGTTATCAAACAAAGAATAGCAATCAGACAAGTCTTCCTAGCAACAACCAAAAAAGTGATGATAAACAGTATTATGGACAGACCCAAAAGATTCATCACTCTAGACTAAATAATCCTAAAAGAAGGGGAAGCAATAAATATTTTGACTGAACTAAAGGAAATAAAAGCTGCAGTTAAAAAACACTTCAAGAACTGGATCCTAACAGAAACATCACAGCAATAGCTGATCACTTCTCATGGAAAAAGGAATACAGACCCAAGGACAACATCGATTACAGATACTACAACACTGTTCTAACAGAAATATCTAAAGAAGAATTGAAAAGAGCAATCAAAGATAGAAGCACAAAGTCCTCCCCAGAAAGAAACCAGATCCCATACTTTGTATACAAGAAACTGAGCAAACTGACCCTTGAAGAAATCAGGAACTTCTTCAATCAAATCATCAAAGAAGGCTTCATACCTAAAAAATGGAGCAAAGAAGCCATATATCTTATACATAAGCCAAAAGACTGGCAAAACAACCTTGACATAACAAGACCAATCACATTACTGGATGCAGGAAGAAAAATCTTTACCAAGATTTTAATAGATAGAATCGCTTAATGCCTAACAAGAACAAGATCCTATCAGAATTAAATTGGGCCGCACTGCCAGGATGCAGTACATAGGAACCCATCCACATAATAAATAATATCATTGAGCATGCTAAAGAAACAAAAAAACAAGCATGGATTCTCAGTCAAGATATATATAAAAATATATGACTCAGTGAATTTAGAGATGTTAACCAAGGCCTTAGAATAAATAAAAATTCCCACACAGATAATCAATATCCTATGCAACATTTTCAACCAGAGACAAAACATTAGTTCTTACATGTTATGGTCTAACAGAGGAATATGAGGTCAATAATGGTATAGACCAAGGAGACACAATTTCCCCACTTTCATGGAGGATCTTTTACAATCCATTAATCACAACAATCGAAAAAAACTTTACTGGCTATACAATAACAATCAAATCCAGCAAGGACTTTAAACTAGGATGGGAAAATAAGAAAATAAATATTGTGATCAATGTTTACATAGATGATATCACATGAATCACAGATAATAGAGGAGAGCTACAACAAATTATTAAAAAAGCAGAAGAGTTCTACAAAATAAATGATATAAAAATCAATTTACAGAAGTCTCAGCTGCTAATCATCAATGGGAAAGATGATGATTTCACACAAGGCATAAAAATAGAAGAACAAACTATTAAGGGCTGTCCGCAAGGAGTACCAGTAAGAATCCTGGGAGTTTGATATAATAGTTCAGAGAAAAAAGACTATCAAAAAACTCTAATTCAACAAAAGTTCAGGAAAACCAAGGAACTCATAGGAATGAAGTACCTAACTAACAAACAGATGCAGTACGTAATTAATTATGTCCTGATTCCCAATGCAGAGTATCTATATAATGACATGATACTTCCAGAAAAAATATGTAACCTCCTTATGAGCAGTATCACAGCAATATTCAAACATAAGCTAGGCCTCACCAGGACAACTCCAAAAAATATCCTTATCAACAAATTTGAATACAATCTAATACACCTCTGGGATAGACAACTCCTTTTACATGTCACGAATTGGACAAACTGAATCAACAAAAACAACATAGCTGGCAAGATAGCAAGAAACAGACTCCAAACCTTATTGAATAAATTCTGGTTCACCAAACTTGTGCTAAACAAAATGGAACAACCATGGAAACACATGGGAAAAAATCTAATATACGATACTATTGGCTTATGAGAAGACATGGTTTCACATTTGATCTCATAATGAAAACAATAGTATTACGCTAACTTAGGAAATAGACCCTCTCATAGAAGAGATTATGAGTAAACACTTCTATTCAAAACACTGATACCATCTCCACAAACATAATATCCTCTTCATTGGACAACTATTAAATGAAGACAGTACAAAAACATTAAAATGGTCCAAATCATAAGAATTGAAAGAAAAACATTTCCAGGTCCCCCCAAGATGGTTCCTTATCTTAAGCAGCAAAATCAAAGGAATGCTAGAAACAAACAGAATCACAACATGATAAATAACAATCAATACCTTCAAACAGGGAATTCATACAACATTCCATAACATAACCAAACCTCACTGGATTTATACACAGAAAGAAAGAGAACCAACATTTTGAAAGAAACAAAAAAGAATAGACCAAGACACAATGAGGTACAGACACTATACTTAAGCTCCAGGAAACTTTACACTGGAAGCATGCCAAGGCTGCAGACTAAACGTTCTAGACACTAACAGTGGAGAATGCAGCTTCACTGCAACTCAACAACATTCAATCACCATATCTGTTCAGAAAAGTCTAACTTATATAAGAGAAAACAACACAAATATGAAGGAGTGCAAGTGGAGGAACAGAACATCCCCAAACTCTCTCACTATAACCCTCGCAGAATACATTCAGATATTGAAACCACCTACACAAAACAAGGACATAATAGTTAGTATACCAGCTGAAACATGGACAAGAAGCAGGAAAAAAAACAAAGTTTTTAACTGCACACAAGAAAATATAGAAAGAATAGAGAAAATTAGAGAAAAAATTAAGAATTTTGCCATCTTCAACATCTATATAGATGGATCCCTCACAAACTCAAAAGGCAAATATTATATAGGGCTGGGCTGGATCATCATCACCCTAGACTTAGAGGAATACACCTTTCAAGGACAGATCAAATGACATCCCTCATTTATCAGAGCAGAGATAGCAGCCATCATAATAGCTTTAAGCATATTACCAGATTACAGCACAGCAAACGTCTATACAAACAGTCAAGCAGCAATAAATAGAATAGAAAAGACCATGAAGGAAGACAAAAACAAGATCATGAAAAAACAAAAAAATTCAAATATTCTACTCCAAATCAAAACCTTATGCTAGCAAAGGAAAATCAAACTAGTGCAACACAACGTTAAAGGCCATTCTGGAATCAAACATAATGAAACAGCAGATTAACTGGCACAGATAGATGCATAGAAAGGTATGAAACCAGGAGAAAACAAAATTAAAATTACTAGAATCAACGATCCAGAGACAGGTATAGTACTACAATGGAACAACTGCTTACTGAATTTTCCACAAAAATAATCACACAAAAGCTTACAAACACTATCCACCTGGCAAAATAGCACCTTTTGAATTGAACCAGATGCAACTTCAGTCAACGAATAATTAAAGAAATCAACTGGCAAACAATAACAGCACACTTACAATCCACGAAGATAAGTAACCATCATACGGATAGGAAAGATCAGAAACAAAAGAAATTTTGTCTTAGGCTTTGGAATGACGAACTACTAACCAAGAGCAAGCTACATGCAAGACTCCCATCATTCTACAAAAACAACAAATGCAACAAATGTGGAGAACCAGAAACCAGTACACACCCTTCTTTTGTTAATAACTCAGAGCAGAAACAGAAAAGATCCTAAAGGATATAACCATAACCTGTGTGGAAAACCATATGGAGAAAAAAGAATTTCAACATTTCATCACCCACTTCTTAAACAAAAATAACCAGTAATATAAGGAATACTTGATAGCAAACATTAGGGGGGCTTTCTTCAAAGAACTCATATATAGTCTCAAGACAACCATTCCAGATAAAATTGAAAGAAAAAACTACATAACAGAAATCCGGCTGGAAACAATCAAATATCTTTATCAAATATGGCAAAGATAATGTGAAACCTTCCAGGAGTGGAAAACTAGAGAGGAAATCACTAGACAAAAAAAAAAAGCAGCAAAATATGAGACAAGAAAAGAAGACAATACTTTCACAGCAAGGGAAAAACACATAAAATACCAATTTATATACCTGGTCAATGAGTTTATGAATTGATGGATTACAAACCTTATATACAACTTTTACATATTTGAAATTTCTTTCAGCACTAGCCCAGCCTTGGCAGGTTAGCTTCCCATCTTGGAGGTGGCAACAAGCCGCAAGGTGAGTACCTCAGTACAGAGGAATTCTATTGAGTTTTATTTGGTAGTAAACAGGTAGCATATCTTAGAATAGCTTCTATATATTGATACTATATAATTATAAATAAAGTAAGACTGAGTCAGCGTTAAAAAAAAAAAAAAAAAAATATCATATAATTCAATTATGTATTTAAAGAAGGAAATTCACACTCTGGAGACTCCTCAGGATTTATTCAACAATAAAATTACCTTTAACCCGAAATTATTGTCCTGTCTCTCCTGCCTAAATTATCAGTAATAAACCCCTCTTCGTTTATTATTATCCAAATTAGGAACTTTTATATATTACATTAGAAGTCTAACTTGGTATTTCCCTGCATTAGTTCTCTGTATCTATCTGATTCCTAAGAGGTGAATTGGATAGGTTGACAGTGAGTACTGAGGACCTTTGTCAATCTGTTGTTAATAATTTTTGTGAATATCTTTTAATGGATTCAAGGAGTGTGATTGGTCTTGTGATATTGATGTTGTGATGCCATTCCTTAGGTTTCAGGATTGGGTAGATGGTACCTTGCCCCATTCTTTCAGTAGTTTTTCACTAGCTAGTACATCATTGAATATGATTATCAAGTATTTGATTGTTGATATGTTGATTGTTTGAATGCAGTGTATGGAATACTTGATGGCCTGGGGTTGATTTATTGCTAGTGCTAGCGATAACTTCTTTGACTTCTGCTACCATGATGTGTATCATTATATATTTATACCATTCAGATCTAATCTCACTATTGGATTGATATGCTTGTTGCTACATGGTACCTTTGTGTTCGTATGTGTGTTTATGCTGTGTCCATGTCAGGAAGTGCTCTCTAACTTGTTCTTTTATCTCTATTGAATTATGCATAAGTATTTTTTTGATCCAACTTCTTTGATTAGCTTGATTGTGATGATACTTCTCTTATGATTATCTAGAACTGATCTGATCATCTGTTTTTTGTCTATGTCATACCATTGGTTTCTTCTTTTACATGTGATGATAATATTGTCTCTATTTTTTTTCTCTTATTTCTGCCTTCCTTGCAGCCTTTTCTGCCTTAATTAGAGTGTCTACTTCTTTAATAGCTTCTTCCTTTGTGCTATCTGGTAACCATATTTATAGAAGGACCTTATCTTTGATAGTGTTGTATAGTTTTTTATTTTTTCTGTGTCACTTTTTTGTTGAGGCTTGTAATATAGAAAAATTTGTTTGTGGCATTGATTCAGTTGCATGAGGAGGATGGGTCTTGTGGTACTCGGTCACTTGGGTCTGTTTCTTTGTTTTTTACAGTATCTTGAAATGTGTTTTTTGGCTGCATTGAGGATGATTTGTCTGAGTCTGTTCCATTGCTTATCTACATCTATTTGATTGTTTTTGATGTTGTTTAATGTATTTATTATATTTGTATCTACCTTATCTGTAAAGGATTCCCATTGTTCTTGAGTAGTCTGTTCTCATAGTAGTCTAGTATTGGAGTTAAGGTGTCATTGGTGTTTGCTTCTTGTTTTTATTTGCCAGCTCTTGATGTATGTAATCTATGCATTATGATCTGTCGATATGTCTAACTAGTCAGAGATGTAAGCATATAATGTGCACCATGTTGGATGAAAGCTGGTCCAGATCATGTCTATTCTGCTTGCTGATATGTTGCAATGTTCTTGTGGAGGGGCATGCCTTGTATACTCTCTACCTTGGGGATTGTGATATCTATATAGATCAACCATATCTAGTTCAGTGAGTTATTGGCAGAAACGATCAGTTTGGTCTTTGTGTATCTTTCTAGCTGTACTTATCAGTCTAGTTTATGGAAGTGGCTGCAGTTAAAGTCACTTCCTATGATAATATGCCAATTGTCATGGTTTCAGTGTTTGATCCACTTGATGATTTGTTCTTGTATTTTTTTCTTAAGTTTATCCACACTGGCAAATATATATATTTCCATGATTCTGCAGAAGTTCTTGTTTGGTAATGCAATGTTGATTTATATGGCTCTGAACTGGAACTTTTGCACTTGGATTATTCTATCTGAGAGAGGTTTTTTAATAGCAATGCCAACTTGCACTCTGATTAATCTATCTCCTGTCCACCATATAGCATGTGTTGGTGTTTTTCAGTTCCTTGTCTCATGATCAGTTCTGTTCATCTTGGTAGAGATAATGATTTTCCAATTGTTGATTTGTCATATTGTGAACCAGGTTTCTCTTTTTAGTTGATCGTTGAAGCCTTTGCAGTTGAGTAAGGCTATGGTCAAGTATTGGAGGTTGGAGTTACTGTTTTTTATATTATGTTGTATTTCTAAAGTACAATATTCTTGCTGTTTTTGTTCTATGTTATAGAGTTTATTTATGCTTGTGGACTTGTAAGAGTTCAGTTGGCTATTATCTGTCACTTGTTCTTATGTTAGTGTGGTGCAGTATATATGGAGGTCCTAAGATGTGGGTAAGTCAAAAGTGTTCTTTGATTGTTTGTTATAGTTGTTTGTATTTTGTTATAGATACGACAGTTGATAATCAGATTCTTTTGATATGAAAGTGTTGCTTGTCGTATTACCCATGTTTAATATTTGGTGCAGGGAGGAGAGTGGTTTGTACCTGTCAGGATCATATTAGTAAGTGTGGAAACAAGAGCATTTATTGTTTGGTCCATATTAGCAATAGATGTGTAGAGCTGTTTTTTGTTATTGTTGTATATCATTCAAGTCTGATGTATATTGGATAGTGGATTTGCTATTGTCATGGTTTTGTTCTTGGTGTTCTTTTATCTCTTCTACATTGTTATAAAAGTATTGCTCTAAACTATCTATCCTTTCATTAAGATCATACAGTACTTTTTTGATAGTTTTGAGTTCGTGTTGGATTTGTACCAGCATGTTTACTATACCTTTATTTTCGTCATGTTGGTTATTTGGCAGTTGTTATTGGAGGGTTCTGTTTTTCACTGCAGATGTGTATAATCTTGAGATAGCTGTAGTCTTTCTTGATGATGGGTTTGCTAGTTTGCAGATAAGTACAGAATTCGCTGGTCTGAAGTGTTAATACAATTTCTTGAATTTGTTTGCTTATTCATAATTGAAGTCTTTCTACTGTTCCCTTCTCTCTTTGATAGTGCAATTTACCACTAAGTGTTATGGGCTGTCACAAATAGTGCAAAGCTTGGTATCAATCGGTTTGCATTTGAAAACTGTTTTATCCAGTGTGAAAGTTTTGATAAGTGCTTGTAATGTATTTTTCATTGCTAAAACTGAGGACTGTATATTTCCTGGATTTGTATAATAAGAAGTGGGAGATATAGCAGGTTTTGGCCCCTGTTTCTTGACAGATTAGTTTAATATCGAAAGCATTCTATATTGGGTGGGAGGTTTGTGAGTTTAAGGAAATAATTAATCCAGTTTTTTATTTGTTCGAGGTCCTACTCTGCATCAGAGATTCTTACTGAATGTGCTTTGATTAGTGTACTCTATTGATTTAGGAGTTTGAGTTTGTCTTCTCTATTGGTGAATGTGATTGTCGCGAATTGTCACATGTTTCTGGTTGTCATTTTTATGTTGTTGATCTGCCCAAATTTGGTGAAGGTTTGTTGTATGTCTATGAGTCTTGTGTTTAGGGAAATGTCACAAACTCTTATACAGCACTCCTTATTGAGCCTGTGTATGGTTTATTCCATGTGTAATAAGCAGAAATTGTTTGTGTTTGAAAAGATAAGGTTGCTTGCATCATCTGCTGTTTTTTGATCTCCAAATATGGTAATAATGTAGTCTTCATCTTCACAACATTCATTTTGGATTAAGAAAAGATCTTCTGGAGAGTTCAGGGCTTTCGTAATGTGAAGTATCTTTTTGTGAGTTGTTTTGCCAGGGATTAGTGAAGCTTTCACTCCGAGCTTGATTCTTTCCCATCCAAATTTGAGTCAGGGTCGAAGGGTAACCTGGGTCTTGATCTCAAACTAGGTGTATGCATTGAGGGTCTTCTATTTTTTCCCTTGTTGTTACCAGCAATCTGCCACTTGTCTTCTGTTTCGAAAAGTTTCTCGTTGAGATCTATGTTGATGTCAGAATCATCTAACCTTGCTATGTGATGTACCAGAGATTCTACGTTGTGTTTGTCTGTTCTGTAGCTGCTGATGTTTGAGGTTACTCTCGTTTGACTTGCTCACTCCATAAGCTGGAGTTGCTGTTGTTGTTTCCACTACTGCTTATTGCTGTCACAGTGCTGTTTGAGTTGTTCTGTTCAGGGGTGGGGGTATTTTTGAAGGGAGAGGATTGTTCTTTGTTTTTAATTTTACTTTGAATTGCTATTGTGTATTTTTTTTTGGGTATCTGTTCCTTTTTTCTTTTGATAAGGATGGTCTTACCCTTGGATATATTGTTGATGTCGTAGTTTGGCCTGCTGGTTACATATTGTTGTTTCTTGGGTCTCTCCATGTCTTGTTCTCTTTATTATTTTGTTGCTTAAGTTTGCTGTACCACAGGTAAATTGGAAAGAGTAATAAAATTTAACTTATAATATATATGTTGTTAGCCTTAATTATTAGTTATATTTTCCTTTGATTATTTTCTATAATTCTTGTCTATCATATTACTTTAGTTTTATTTGTAGATCATGTAACAAATGTGATGCAAGATGTGTCTTATTGGTTAATGAAGTAGATCCAATTATTAGGGCAAAGTAGTAATTGACTAATGCTTATTATTTAATTTCTTTATTTTATTAACTATTATCATATCTTATCTATATTTAGCTAGCAGTGAGCAGATCTAATATATTAGTCTGATTTTGCAAATCTGGCAGATTTGGTCACTTTGGTCACCAAATAATTAATATTTAATTATGTATATAAAAGCCAGCTATCCAAAGCAGTTGACCTAAGGTTTTACCTATTGAATTCTCTTATCCTTGACATAATATATCTCTAATAAATCTTCTAATAAAACCAAATCACCTAAAGCCTCTTTCAACATGTTTGCATAATCTCTACTATCCTTGAATTATCAACTTTAATATACCATAACTGGTATATTCTCTATCAACCTAAAGTGAATTATTATTATAGTTGTTCTATCTATCAATCTAATTTAAGGTTATTGGATAGATTGACAAATTGGAAAAAAAAAACTCTTTTCCGTAACCAACTCAAATCTTAAAAATTTCCTTTTTTGAAAATTTTTGAAAAAAAAAAAACACCAAGGAAAGATGTCTTTTCGCAATGGAAACCCCAAGACCGCAACCAATGTCCCAACAAGGACAGAATGCACAATAAGGTATGAGAAAAGAACAAGCAAAGACAATGTCTCATGGAGAACCCATCCATATATAAAGAAGTCCAACCTAGAGACCAACAAGTTCCAAGCCACTCAGCAAGCAACCAATAAACAACAAACTGAACAATCCCAACCAACAACACAGCAAGAAGCCCTCAACCCAATCAGC
>CAJVPT010003254.1:0-15654 GCA_910592055.1 Acaulospora colombiana
TTTGATGAATTTTTAATGAATAGTTTTGACTGACAATTTTTGTAGTTGCCGATTTATTTATGTCATTTTTTTTTGCCAAATTGTTTATTTTTTGCCAAATGTTACACGGGTAGTAGTATTTTTTGCTGAATGTTACATGAGTGGCAGTATGCCGAATAATTTTTTTTCGACTAGTGATAGCATATTGTCCTGGAAAATATGCAACATGTTAACAGCAACATATAGAAAGCTCTTCAAACACAAAAGTTTATTATGCAGATCTATTTCCAACAGCGTAATACATCATTCAAAGATTCACAATTTGAAAAACATCTGGATGCTATAAAAAGAAAGTCAGATAACAGGATTGTGCAAAAGATTGAATGAGCTTGGACCAAGAGGAATCACAACAATAATAAGGCTTAAACAAGCACAAATCAAATATTGGGAACCACTTAACTTGCTGACTTGTGACTCACTAAACCATCTTATAGACAAAAGTAAATTTTCGCTATAAGTAATTATGTTAGCTAGAGATATAGGAATTATCTTTCAAAGTTGGAAAAGGCATAATATCTTTGAATGGGAAAAAGAAAACAGTCTTATTCAAGAATATCTCTCACCTGAGAAGTATAATAAAGTCATACCATCACTAAGAAACAATAGGTTGATGTATATAGATCAGCTCATTGACTATAAAGCAAATGAAGTGTGAAATTGGTGCATACTCCAACTCATCCAAAAAACTGACAAAGGTTCTATTCCAGAATAGTTCTTAAACATAAGTAGAATATTCCTCAAAAATCATTTAAATCAACTTATAGAGACATGGAAAATAGATTGGTTAAAATGGGAGCCAACATATTCTATAGTCAGCCCTAACCATGACAAAAGACAAAAAATATGGATAATTAAAAAGAATGTCAATCACCAATTAATATGGGAAAAGCTACTACAAGAAGAATCTAAGAAAAAAGTAAAAATTGAATACTATAAGTGTCAGAATATCAAAAATGGTCAAGAGACAAAGCTAATCAAATGCATGGGTTACTCATAAGGTTTTATTCAAGAAAAGAGTTGCATAATGAAGGAAGATATGGAAAAAATATATATAATATCATATCTTAATACAAGAAAAAGTACAAGGAGGGCCCAGATGCTAATAATCCCATATTTTACAATATCTTTGGAAAGAGCAATTAGGAAAACAATAGACAGCAATCAAGTATTTGTATAAAGTCTGCAGGGGCCAATCCAGTAGTCCACTTCCTAAGATACCAAGATGGATTATGTAAATATAGAAAGTTGAGAAGAAGCAATCATTAAAGAAAATATTAAAGATGGAGTATATCAAGACCATCTAATAGAGATACTTCAGCGGAATCTAGAATCCAAACAAAAGTTAACATTCTATTCAAATGGATCACTAATAAATTATGGCATTGAAAATATAAAAATGGAAACAATATGGATCCAAATAAATGATATAGAAAAAGAAAGTAGATTTCAAACAGGGATAGATAGTTGGACTTCATTCACATGTGTAGAACTAATGTCAATAGTTATAATACTCCTAGTAGTTCCAGTAGGTAGCTCAATTAAAATCTCTACAGATAGTCAAGCCTACATCTCAAAATGAAAAATAGTTAAGAAAGATAATCCAAAAAAAACATATAAAAGATGGCTAAAGGATAAAAACTAGTTACTATGGGTATGAATAGTAGAGCTGATTAAAAAAAAAGATTTAAATCTGAAGCTTATCAAGGTCAAGGCACATTCTTGAGACTCCTATAATGATGAAGCAGATGTTCTAGTCAAAGATGCTCTTATACTTCCAGCAATAGAATGGAAAAATCTCATCTTATATAAAATCCCTACAAAAATCAAGTGGCAGAACAAAACTGTAGATGATCTCATAAGACAATTTATCAAGAAGATGAATAATAATACTACAGCATATCAGTAAATATTACAAAATAGAATGGAAAAAAAATGGAGCCACCAAATTCAAGAACAACAAGATTATTTATGAAATCTAGTATAGGAGAGAATGAATAGTCATATGTGAAAACATCTTTCAAAGATTGTCAAAGAAAGAGCTTTCTAATTAAGTTAATGAATGATGAGCTACCAACACTGAGTAAACTGATGATAATAAGGTCAGACCCATACAAGCAAGTGAAATGTACTGCATGTGATTTTCAGAAGGAAGAAACAATTAATCACTTGCTAGAATGCCCAGCATATAAGGAACAGATGAAGAAGATATAGAACAAAGGTCTTAAAGTAGTTCTGACAAATTTCAGAAAACTTTTACAGGAAAGGAAAAAGGAAGCAGAAGAGAAGAATACTAGATTAATAGTAGATAACAGTAAAGAAATAGATAAAGTAGACAAGTAGACTTCCAGGCTAGTGGAACATTTCTCAGCAACTAGTCTGGATATGTTAAGTTTCTTTACAGGATTAGTAAAACACAAACTTATTATTGAGATGGTAGATCTTAAATGTTATAGTAAAAGAATTGGAAAAGAAGCAAGAAGATAAATCAAAAAGCTATAAGGTATGACTTGTAATCAGTTTTGGAAGAAGGTTTGGAATGCAAGATGTAAAAGAATGATAAAATGGGAAAGATTGCAAGGAATCTGAAAGAAGAATAAGATAAAAAGACCCCCTAATCTCACAGGCACCAAAACTATATGACTGGAAAGGAAAACTTTGATATTGAAAGAAGAAAGATTAGAAAATAAAAACCTAAAAAATATCTTATCAAGAGGAGTTAGATTTGGGATGAGATGGTTGGGGTTTGAGTAATGTCAGAACTTAAAGAGTAATCTGCAGTAGTGATCTGCAGGCAATGATATTAAGAGTTAAAAGAGTTTTCACTTGAACTCCTAATGGAGCAACAAATCACTCCCAAAGTTGCATTTAGAGTAGTAATTACAAAGACGAATGAGCTAGTTAATGTTTTTTAGCTTTAGCAATTCATACTATATGTACAGTTTACAAATATTTAATAAAGCACATATAACTAGCCTGACAGAAAGTTAAAAAAAAAAAAAATAGAATTATTAAACACTAAAAAAAAAATATTACTCTTTCTGCTAATCCTTTGACCACATACAAAAAAGATGTTTACAAAAAGTTTTATATTTCCTTGCTAATAAAATCTTTATACTTTTATTATAACAACTTGAAACTTATTTTAATTTATCTCTCCTATCCTTCCTTACTTGTTTATAAACTCCTTTGAATAAAAACTTGAGTCTCTAGTGATCTGAAAAAACTCAAGTACACATTTTTTCTACTAAAGACAAGAAGGTTCTAGGAAGTAAAAGGACTGACAAGTGGAGTATCACCTTACAGAGCTAGAAGTGACAAGAAATAGAGGTTCTGTTGATAGAAGAAGACTTATTTTTCACTTTCTCATATACTATCTTTTACTCTCTTAAAGTACTTACTGATTTTTATGGTTTTCTTAAGGGATTTTGCCTATTTCAGTTTAATCCTGAATTTTTAGTAGCACAATGTCACCTGGCATCTGATTGGTTAATATGTAATATGTTAGTAGCTAAATATAAACAAGCTTTTATTGATCATCTCATGTATTTCGATAACATCATTAGTAATAAAAAGAGAAATCAAGGATACGAACTTCTTTAAATGAAGTTTAACTGAAGCAAAGAAATAATGAGGCCATTAGAATGAGCACTAAATTTCCTACATAATAAAAAGGTAATTATTTATTCTAGCTGAGACCTTCAACTTCTTATTATCCTGATAAAATAAAGTATATGAAGGAGGTTATTTCTTTATTCTGATCAAGCTATAAGATCAAAAAGCAGAGAAATATAAAACACTGTCCTTCTCTAGGATTGAGAATGCATTTCTCCAGATGTTGTGTAATAATATCACAATTAAAATAAACATCAGTAAAATTTCTTTAATTAGGTATGGCTGCTAGAATATATCAGAAGTTACTTAATAAGACTAAAAAGTCACATAAGAACCTGAGATCTACCATTAGTCATTTTCTTCTGACAGTTGGATACAAAATCAAGACCAAAAGAAAGGAAGCATTGAGCAAGATACTGGATCTGAGTAGGCAATAAGTATCTTAGACAGTCACAAGAAAATAATCAAGAGTACAGATAGTTAAGTTCCTCATATGGTCAGAAAGAAGAAGAATATTCTAGAAGAGTTGACTCCTAATGAGAAGAGGTTTCTAGCAGAGGTCCTTTGGAGAATATGGAGTGCTTTTATTTTTTATTTTTTCTTTTCATTTTTATGTAGCACAGTTGTGTATTTTTTAGATATTCCCTTTCCTTTTATTTTTCTTTTCCCTTTTTGTAGTTTCTTGAATTCAATTCCTTAAAGGATAATAAGCAGTGACAACCTGCTGGCAATGATGGGTAAGTTAGGAAGGTCTTCACCCAAAATTTACTTCAGAGTGAAATATTGTCTTCAAGGTTGCACTTAGAGGCTGAAGCTCTTTTGAGAATTGAAAGCCATTGATGAGTGTGTCAGTACAAGTCTTTTAGTTTAGTCATGATGCAATTGCCCTATGTATCTCAATCAGTTTTCTCAATGATTAATAAACACACAGTACTGGCCTGACCATGGGTTTAAAAAAAAAAAAAAGAAAAAAAAAAAAGTATTAATTGTGTATGCTGTATAATGAAATTATAAATACCAATAGGCAACACTTTAATAAAGGTAAGAAATACTTTGCGCTTTATTTTTATAACAATATTGGAAAAATGATTAGGCCATAATTAAAAGCATAAGTGTGCTATTTATATGAATAAGATTTTAGGACCTTGTGAAGGTGCACAATTATTAAGCGGATAGATATAAACTCAATATCATAAAAGAGACAAATTACATAATATTTTACCTAGTAATTTGAAATTTGAAGTTGAATTTTCGACTTCTTTTCAAGGGACTTTCAATTTCATTAGAGACAAATTTTTAGTTGGAACCCTCTTGACACTTAAACGTTTAATTTACCACGATTATTATTAACTGACAGGTTCAATTTTTATTTAAATTGCAATAGTCGTAATAGCCACATACACAACGCAACTGGTCTTTCCTATAAATCAGCAGTCAACACCTTTTTCAAATCCTCCCAAGCCTTTTCTTTATTCCCTTCACGGAGTAAGGTCCTACTCCGTTCACAATAAATCACCCAACTTCGACTGCCACAGTCACCATCTTCTAATGCCGCATCAAAGTCTGCCAGTGCCTTCTCATACTCCCCCAGATCACTGTGGGTCATACCTCGAAGGCTAAAAACTCTACGTTTTAAATTTCGGTATTCATCATCCCTCTCCAGGTCATCGCTTCCGAAATTTGGATATCGTATTTTATTGAGAACGACCAATGCATTTTTATATTCCTTCATGGATCGATATGTACATGCAGTGAGAAATGGTTGATGGATTGAATAATAGGTGCATTCTTTGAAAATTGGAAATATAGACGAAGAATCAATCGAAAAATGTAACCCTGAGTGTTTAGACACATGGGAAACTCTGCCAAGGCTATCCAAGGCATCTTCATATCTATTTAAATGATAATATGATTCTGCTCTCAAACATAATAATTTCCTCAGAACATCCTGTTCTTCTGTAGACAGTACATTTCTTAATCCATAAGGTTTAACCTGTGGATCTAGTAAATTGCTAAAATCACTTAGAGACTTCTCATATTCACCAATCTCTAAATGAATCTTTCCTCGGTTAAACAATGCTTCAACATGAGTTGGTTCAATTTCCAGAATTTTGTTGTAATCCGACAGCGAATTAAAATACAGACTAAATTTGAAAAGGATTTTTGCACGAACCAAGAGTGCATTAATATTTGGTGATAAATTATCTTTCGAATGTATTTCAGTAAATGTATTTAGATACTCGAGTGCTTCTTGGTATTTTCCAAGTCTGGCATTAATAAGCCCCTTTAACTCGTATATTCTCTCATTCTCGTATGAAAGTTCAATTGCCTGATCCAAGTCTTCAAGTGATTCCTCGTACTTTTTAAGTTGAGCGAAAGCTTCTGCACGATCTAATAGAACGTCCGGATCAACCGGCTGTAGTTGCAGTGCTTTGTTAAAATTTTCTATTGCTTCTTCAACATGTCCGAGTAACATTTCGGATTTTCCAAGATATCTGTAAGCCGACGAAAATTTATTCCTTGTTAGAGATAATTTTAAACGATACTTGGCTGCGAAAGGGTCATTTTTCAAGTAATAAATTCTGCCCAGTAACCGTTGTATATAATCACTTTGGGGATCTTTTAATAATGCCTTTGATAAATGATATAAGGCGTTGTCGTAATTTGATTGGTTTCTGTAAATTTCTCCGTATTCGATATGGGCGTCAACATCGTCGGGTAAAATGGTTGTGGCATCATTAAGGTCTTTTAACGCCTCGTCGTAGCGTTTCATGAGGCGATAAAGATGGGCTCGCTTAACAAGAAATTTCGCGTCTAGAGTTTTCGCAATTTGAGAGTTTAATATATCCAATTGGTTGTTGTGTCTGTATGGGAAATGAGAGCGATGATTGGGTTTTTTAAATGCTACGCTTAAAAGATCATATTGAACAAAAATAATATAACTTAAGTACCTATTTGCGAATTCGGTGTATTGCATTTTCAAAGACCTTGCCTTTTCGTTACCAGGATCCAGTTCCAAGGATTTGTCTAGATCTGATAAAGCTTTTTCAATGCATTTGAACATTTTAAATATTTTCGCGCGAATGACGTATGTGGTTGACTTCTCGTGTAACTTCAGCGCCTCATTGATGTCCAGAAGTGCCTTATTGTATTGTTTAAGTTCGTAATAAACCTGTCCGCGTTTTCTAAGAAATGACGCGTCGATTTTGTGGCCTAGGCTCAAAGCTATCTCAAAGTTCTTTAATGATGAAGAGAAATCCTTTGTGACAAAATTAATTTTTGCATATTTCGCAAAGGCTAATGAGTTGTTTGGATTTTGATTACATGCTGTATTGAAATAATATGAAGCCAGTTCAAAATATTTCAACTTTTGCGAGAATGTACCACATAAAATAAGTAATTCGCAAACATCTTCATTCCTTACAACCTTCCTCAAAAATCCCAGCCCCTCCCCGTATTCCTTCATATCTAAATAAATTCTGCCACGCTGAAGTATGGCATCCCTATCGGAATAATCGGTCTTCAGGATCAACTTGTCCAGATCGGAAGCCGCGTTTTTAATTTTGCCCACATTTTTATTAAGGATCGCTCGAGACCTCAATGCGTTGGCAGCACGTGGATTGTCGGGATCCTTTGTAAGACCTTGAGTGAACATCTTCCTTGCTGCCTCCAAATTTCCCAGAGTAAGATGAATTTCTCCACAAAAGTAGATCGCGTCCACTTTGGTAGGGTCTGATTTTATTGCTTTGTCCACTTCCTTTAGTGCCAAATTATTTTCGCCCATGTTTGAATATACCGATGCTCGATCATAAAGGATATAATAATTGTCAGGGTACATGTTGATCAGCTGATCCAACAAAGCAATCGCTTCAGAATATTGTTTAGATTTCATTGCCCTATTTGATTTTGCTCGAATTGGATGAAAGGACAAAGGAATTTTGGATCTAACGGTTTTGCGTTCTTCCACACTCGTGGAATCCTTTGCTTTCGTGCCAGATTCGTCGTTATCCTTTTTGATGACTTCATTGCAAACCTGTAATTGCGCTATTCATTAATTTTATTAATATTGGTTTATTAGTTAATTTAGTTTAACTACCTCTGCAGGTTCTCGACCTTTCTTTTGTGACCAAGGGTTAAAATACTTTGACATCTTAAAAAAAAAAAAATGTTATAGCTTTATAATCTCGGTACAAAGAGTGAATTTTATTCTCAAGCTGTGAAGTTCACGTGAACAACTTAAAAATTCTAAAAAGAATAGGTTTCCATTGTGGTGCCTATGCATAGATCTTATATTGGACATATTACAAATACCACGACATCGGCTAACACATAAAACTCTACTTTATTTGTATATATTTCAATGGAGACGTTCGCCGCATTCTTATCGAGCATATCAATTGTTGATCTGGTTGACCAACTCACGGAGATTCGGAGCGCATGAAGTACGCATGTGAACTGTACTCCCTTAAAAATGCCTTCTGCATGAGGGAATCCCCAATCTTAGAGTTTGATGGAATGATAAAATTGTAAATAAAGAACGACCTAGTTATTTCTAAAAACAATTACCCGGCGTCTAATGAGGTCCATTCAAAAAAATTTTTTTTCCATTTTAACTCGTCAGTATAGCTATATAAGAAAAGTTTTAACAATAGTTGTTAATCCATTTTTTTTTTTAAAAAAAAAACTTTCAATTCCTTAATAAACAATTGTCATTTTATATCATAGTTTGTAGTACATGCAGTATGCTCGTATTTACAGTAATTCAAATATTTCTTCCCTTTATTTTTTAAATTTCCATTTACCAAGTACAATTTATTATTGACTATTGATCGATTAAAAGTGATAATTAATAATAAGCAAATGAAAATAAGAAAAAAAATGATCAAAAAACAAGGTTTATTAAAAATAAAAATTGTATATACAAGATACAGTAATCAGTCTCTTGTTTGACCATATAATAGATATTTTTTGTCGATAAAACTTCAAATATATAATAAAAAATTAGTAAATAGAATTAAATAAAAATAAATATAAAACAATTAAAAAAATATCTTAGTTTTTATATAATAATGACCTGTAAATTAATAGTTCAGGTAATAGAGCTTTAGGTTTAAAATAAAAGTTTCAGTTCAAATCTATCAAAGGACAATTACAAATTTAGAATAAGATTTTTAACTTTCTATCAATTATGGGATTGAAATAATTATTCATAAAAATTGCATAAAAAAAGGTTTCTAATCTAATAAAATATGGCTTTACTTCAATAAACTCTATCTCAAACTGTATTAGCAGACTTTGAAATTTTACTTTTAGGATTGCATTAGTTATTTGAACATCTTTATCTTAAAATCATACTCGTAAACTTCAAAACTTGATCATTCTAACTTGAAATATTTCAATCCAATATAGACTTAAATAAAAAATATTAGTAAGCATATCATGTTTATAATATTACAAATAATAACAAAAAATATTAAAATTTTTTAGATTCAAACAAAAAATATTAGAATATATAAATAATTAATTCTTAAGAATTTATGCTTTAATATATAGACAAATATATATAATATAATAAAAATTAGATAATATAAACTTGTGAATTAATAGCATAATAAGAGTATTCCTAAGTTATAATTATAATATATATAGTTTAATACTATTTAAAGATCAAATTAAATATTTATCTTTTGATCATAGCAAACTATTTCTACTAATCCTCTAACCATATATAAAAAGGTATTCACAAAAAGTTTTTAACTTCTATGCTAATAAAACTTTCACATTCTCTTTATAACAACTTGAAAATTTATCTTCAAGAACTATTTCTACCTTCTCTTTACTTGTTTACAACTTTTTTTTTATTATAAACTTGGCTTTTAATGATCAAAAAATCAAGTAATACCTTTATTACTTATGACAAAAAAAGCTCTTAAAAAAAAAAAACCAATAATGAAGTATCTAAAAGCCTTCTTCATCTTTATTAAGACTAAAAAGATTCTGTATAGTAAAAGAAACTTATTATTCTTTCTCTTTTATTATTATTTACTCTTAAAGCTATTAATTTCACAGTTTTCAAAGGAATTTTACCTATCTCGGTTTGATTTTGAATTTAAGATTGCATAAATCCTTATTAAAGTTACAAAATACGTCAGTTTTTGGAATATAAATATGCTCCTATTGATTACATACACATGTCTGAATAAGACACTGCTTCTTAACATATTATTGAATATTAAAAAAAGAATAATCTTCAGAAAAACTATTTATGTCACTTAGAAAAATAAGAAGAATAAAATGCTCATGAAAATATAAAATAAAGATAAAATCTTAAAAGTGTACTATTTATTTATACAAGCCTGAAATACTGGATAACTATAAGATTTCCTGAAATTATTTATACTAATTAAAAATAAAATTATTAGTAGAAAATGCTGATATAAAGTGATATAGTAAATCAATTTCTTTATTATAATAGTATTTCAAAAGTAATATTTATTAAGGTCAATAAAGGTATATGTCAAAAAAATCTAGATTTCTTTTTTAAATAGGTTATTATAATAGGTAAATAAGAACATATTCACTGAATAATAAAGATCACATCTCTTATATCTATTCCTTATAGTTTCTCCTTTTCTAACTTTATTTAATTCCAGTTTTAGCCATCCTTGAAAACTCTTTTGACTTATTTATTTACTTGAAAAAATATCAAAAAAAAAAATTCAACATAAGTAGGATAAGATAAAACATAAGATCGAAACTGGAAAACACAAGAATATAACATTGAAGTATTAAAAGCAACAAAGAAATAGACAATATACTCTCAATTGATAGGTTCTTGAAAAGTACTTAGCTAATAGTACAGAAACAGTAATAATAGCATTGTCTCAAATATTGATTCTATAGTAAATTATTATTTTTTCTCTTTTATCAAGTTCTTTTAAAATATGAGTAGAACCTTCTCTCCTATTAATTCTTATAAAGCAATTGTCTTTAATTATTTCTCCTAGTAGTAAACAACTTTTCAAAAAGATTAGTATATGAATACATATCCCCTTACTAAATTAAAATAGATAAATCAGATTCAATATACATAATTAATCCTTTTTAAAAATTTTTGTTATTTTAATGATCCTTTCATTAGGTTTCTATCTGAAGATGACTCAACTATAAGATGGTTTCTTGATCTATTATTAGTTTATTAGCTTATAATTGTTTTCTTTTAATCAAATAACTTATATAGTAAAATTTTGTTAATAAATTTGAACAAATTAACATTAAAAAAAATTTTTTTTTATCTTATAATTAAACTTATTAATTATTATAAAAATTATACTTATTTATTTAAAATAACTTTAAATTTAATTAAATTATATAAAAATATAACTTTTGATCTTTATTAATCAGAAGCTAAGATCATTAGTTATATTATTAAAAAAATCTTATAAAAAAAAATCTTGGATTTAAATTATTATAAATTCTTTATATAATCTTTTATATTAGAAATTTCTAAAACTTTTTAATTATTTCAACTTAAAAAAAAATTTTTTTTAACACTGGTTCAGCCTTGTTTTATTTGTATATTTGTAGCAAAATTATATAAAAAGGCTACCCTAGAACTTACTACCTGTTTTCTATCAAATAAAACTCAATAGAGAATTCCCTTTTATGGGAATACTCACCTTGCAGCTTGTTATTACCCCTTGTAAGGGGGCTAACCTGCCAAGGTTAGACTAGTGCTAAAATAAACTTCAAAGATAAACAAGTTTTCTATAATATTTGTGAGTTACTGATCTATGAAGTTATTGATTAGGTTAATATATTGATCTTTTATATATCTTTCTCTCAAGTTAAATGATGAATCTTTCTTTTTGAACTTGTATTTTCTTGTTTCTCTTTTTTTTTGTGATGTCCATAGTGACCTTCCACTTCTGAAATATTTCACATCTTTCTGTCCAAGTTTTGTAAAGAAAATTGATTATATCGGTGTGTATTTGGGTGAGGTAGATTTTTCTGTTCAGTCTATCTGGAATAGCAGTTTGGATATGGAAGACTAGTTCTTTGAAGAAGATATCTCTAATACTTGCTATTAAGTATTCTTTGTATCTCCAGTTTATTTTGTTTGGGAATTTGCTTTTAAACTTCTTTTCCTCTTTTTGTGTTATATAGCTTTTGATATAGGTGGTTACAGTGTTGATTAGAAACTCTTCAGTTTTGGATCTAAGTTGATTACAAATGAATAAATGTATACTAGTCTCTGGTTCATAGTATTTGAAACATTTGTTGTCTTTGTATAAGGAGAGAATTCTAGCATGTAATTTGCTTTTGATTGACAATTCGTCATTTCAGATGTTAAGACAAAATTTTCTGAGTTTTTGATCTTCTCAGTTAGTGTGATAGTTGCTTATTTTGATTGGTTGTAGTAAGGTAGTAGTTGTCTATCAATATATTTCTTTTACTATTTTTTTATTATAGTTGCATCTTATTCGATTGAGGAGTCTTCATTTTGCTAGGTGAATTGTTTAAATGAGTTTTTTTGTGATTAGTTTTATAGGTTTTCTATAGAGATGTAGTTTCATTAAGAACTTATATATAAGAGACCATGTTGTGTTCTTAGGAACTTGATCACTTTCTTATCCAGTTTCATTCCTTTCCATTTGTCAATCTGTGCTAGGTGGTCTGCTTGTTCATTGTGTTCAATTCCTGAGTGTCCCTTTATTTTGCGTAAAAAGAGTTTTATTTGATTTTGTTTATATAGGCCTGTTATTTAGAGCAGGAGGTTTAAATTTTTTTTTGTTTTTATAATTTTTCTTGTGATTTTTTGGGGGGTTTTGAGAATGCCATCAATCATTGCCTGGCTATCTATGTACAAGGTTGCTGAACTATATTCAGGTAGAATACTGAGTGCTATGAGGATCACTGTGATTTCTGCTCTGGTAAATAATGGGTGTGTCATTACTTGTCCTTAAAAAGTATGCTCCTTCAAATCTAAAGTAATGATGACCCAACCCAGACCCATATAGTATTTTCCATTGAAGTTGTTTAGAGAGCTATCAAGGAATATCTCAAAGATGGTATAGTTTTCTAGCTTTTCTCTAATTGTTACTAGTGCTTTCAGGTTTTCTGTGGAGCTGTTGGGTAGTTTGTTCAAGTGCTTGTGATATGAGTGTGCACTTTTCAAAGGATAAATTTCAATATTTGCTTCCTGTTGAGTTGGAGGGATATATATATGTTCAGAGAGTATGATAGATAGGAAGTTGGGGAAGACCTTGTTTGACTAGGTTGTTTTTCTTTTTGTATAATGACTTTTCCTTATTGAAGACTTGCTTTTATGGACTGATATTGAGATGAATTGTTGTTTGGTGGCCATAAAGTTGCATTCTCCTATTTGGTCCTCATTCTTTATATGTCTCTAATAGGGAATTTTCTAGATTTTGTGTATAGTACCTGTACTTAATAATGTTCTGATCTATTTTTTGTTGTCTTTTACCAATGGTTGGGATGCCTTTTTTTATTGTATAGATCTAGTAAGATCTAGTTGTGGAAAGATTAGTGGTGGGTGTGCCTTGTGTGAAGATGTTTTTGATTGTGTTAGGATCACCTGTGTCTTTGGTTTCTAGTGTTTCTTTAAGTTTGTTTTGTATAGTAGTTAACCAACTGGGAGTTGGATCTGGGATAGATTTATTGTTGATACAGATGACTTGATACCATTCCAGCATTTTAGTTCTATTTGCATTGAGAAGTTGTAGGATATTGTGTTTCTTTATATTTTCTGATATTTGGTAAAGAAGGTTTTGCTCATTATATCTTCAATTGGAATATTAACTTCTTTTATTAAAGTCATGCTATAAGTTTCTTATGGCAAGTACGCTGTGAAGCTGTGTCTTCTTAAGAGCCATATGATATCACATATGAGATTGTTGTCTAGCTTTTTCAAGAGGGCTTTCTATTTTGTTCATGATAGGGGTGTATGATCAGAATTCATTTTGCAAGGACTGAAGTCTTATTCTTGTAAATTTCCCACTTTATTAATTCTGTTAATTCTATTAGTTTTTTTTTTTTTTTTTTTAAATCCTCTATCAGGCTAGGTATGTGTGCTTTATTAAACATATGTATACTTTATATTGAAAATGTATCACTAAAGCTAAGTCTCTACCTAACTCACTCGTCTCTATTTTAAGAATTATTAAAACTCTAAGTGCAACTTCGGGAGTGATTTATCACTCCGTTAGCAGTTCAGGTAAAGACCCTTCCAACTGTTAACTTTATTGCCTGCAGGTCACTACTGCAGATCACTCTGTGAGGTTCTGACAGAGCTTAAAACCCAACCATTTCATTCCATACTCCACTCGTCTTGTTAGAATTTCTCGTAGGCTTTCATCTTCAAGGTTTCCTTTTTCAGATAATGGATTTCTTTTCTTCTGAAATGTAGTTTTCTGGCCTGAAAGACAAGGAGGTCTTTTCATCTTGTCTTTATTCTTGATTCCTTGTTTTTGTTCCCATTCGATTACCTTTTCACATCTCTTGTTCCAGACTTCTTTTCATATTTGGTTGCAAACTCTTTTTTACATTTTCAATATCCACTTTCTTGTTATTCTTCCTATACATTTACCTTGACATTTTAGATTTACCACTTCTAGAATAAGGTCATTTCTTATAAGGCCAGAGCAGAAACTTAGTATATTATGACTTGTTCCAGAAGTCTGTTTTACTACTTTAGTGATCCACTTGTCAAACTCTCCTATTTCTTCATGGTCATCAATGCTCAGCCTAGAATTTTTTTCTTCAGCCTCTCTCTTTCTTTCCCATAATAATTCTTTAAAGTTTCTAGTAATTCCATCTACTCTTTTGTTCCATGCCTTTTGTAGCTGGTCTTTATAGGCCGAACATTCTAACAAGTGTTCTATGGTTTCATCTTTTTGGCTACATATGATGCATTTTATTTGCTTGTATAGATTCGGTCTTCCTACAGCCAACTTATTTAAAGTGGATAGCTCATCATTGGTCAGTTTGATAAGAAAGCTTCTTTGTTGGGATTGTTTAAAAGATGTATCCCATATGTATCCATCCTTAATCCTTTCTCATACTAAGTCCCATGTGTAAGCTTAGTGTTCTGAAATCTGGTAACTCCATTTTTTCTCTGTTCTGTTTTGTTGTGTCCACTGGTAGGCTGTTGTCTTATTATTAATGTTTTTGAGGAACTGTCTTATTGGATCATCTAGAGTTGTCCCTTGTCACTTGATTTCAGTTATAATTTTGTGCAAAGTGAGGTTTTTCCATTCAATTGGTGGAAATTTTATGACTTCCTTAGCTAGAGTATCTGCTTCTTCATTATATGGGTCATTTGAATGTACCTTGACTTTTGTAAGCTTTAGATCTAAGTTTTTCTTTTTTGTTAGCTCTACCATACATGCCAATAGAGACCAATTTTTTCTTTGAGCCATCTCTTGTATATTTTTTTCGGGTCTTCTTTTTCTAAGGATTTTCACTTGAAGATACATGCTTGACTATCTGTATAGATCTCTACCATGCTTTCAATTGGGACTACTAGAAGTATTATTATAATTGCTATCAATTCTGCTCTTGTAGATAAGGGCCAATTGTTTACTCCTGTTTGAAACTTGCATTCCTTTCCTTCTTTGCCTATTTGGATCCAGGCTGCTCCCATCTTTATGTCTTTTTTTCCATGATTAATAAGTGATCCATCAGAATAGAAGATTAGTTTCTCTTTAGATCCAAGGTTACGTTGAAGTATATCTATTAGGTGATCTTGATATGCTTCTTCTCTAATATGTTTTTTGATAATAGCTCTTTTCCAGATTTCAATGTTCACATGATTTACTCTATCATTTTGGATCTTTAGAGAGCTTTGGTTATACTTTGATACTTTTTCAAGTGTTGACTTGGAGTTGGGAATTTTTAGATCTCGTGTTCTTCTAGTGAACTTTCTTGTATTGAGGTATGGTATTACAAATATTTCTCCTATTTCTTTTTCCAGGATACAGT
>CAJVPT010003255.1:0-15653 GCA_910592055.1 Acaulospora colombiana
TTAGAGGCCGAAGCTCTTTTGAGAATTGATGGCTGTTGACAAGTATGTCAGTACAAGCTTTTAGTTTAGCCATGATGCAATTGCCCTATATATCTCAATCAGTTTTTGTATGATTAATAAACACACAGTACTGACCTGGCCAAGGGTTTAAAAAAAAAAAAAATTAATTATATTTTTTCAAAAATTTTGAATATATAATTTTTAAAGTTTTATTATTGTTAAAAAATTTTTTTCTTTATTAAATTTTTACTTTTGGAGAATTTTGATCATAAATAATATGATAATTA
Source organism: Acaulospora colombiana (assembly GCA_910592055.1). Classification (NCBI taxonomy): domain Eukaryota; kingdom Fungi; phylum Glomeromycota; class Glomeromycetes; order Diversisporales; family Acaulosporaceae; genus Acaulospora; species Acaulospora colombiana. Next base: position 288 of record CAJVPT010003255.1, read on the forward strand.
ATAAAAAAATAAAAATATTTAGCAATAATAAAACTTTAAATGTATTAATAAAAAAATTATTAAAAAAACATAAGAAATAGAATAAGTATTAAGATATAATATATATAAATTTTATAATTTTTGACTATATAGTTAATAATTTAAAAATTGGCAAAGTTGAAATTTATAATAAAAACATAGTAAGTGGATTCAAACTTTTGGAAGCAATTGTATTAAGAGAAAATAGAATATTCAACAAAAAAAATCTTCAATATAGTAAAACAATTAATAATATATAAAAATTAATTTACAAAATTTATATTCTAATACAACTGTTATCACTTAAGCTAACAATAACAAAAATATTAGCATAAATATAAAGCTCAACCTTATATTACTAATATAAAAAACAACTATTGTTAATATCCAAGATCTAATTAACAAGCAAAAAAAAAGAAATATAGTTCAACTTCTATAATATATAGGAATAGAATTTTATTATTACAACAAAAACAAATAGTTTTTATCAACAGTAATAACATTGAAAACATCTAGAATATCAGAATATATTATTATATAAAAAACTATAGAAGATAGGTCAAGGACTTAATATAATAATATAAAATAATATTATTAAAAAAATAGAAAAGTATAAAATTTTTCTTGGAAAATTATTACAATAGATATGATCTTTTCTCATAAAAAGAAGTTAAAAGTAATAAATATATACTTCCTAACTTAAGACATATTCCAAAAATAATTACAAGTTATACAAATATTAAGAGTTTGGATCTATAAAGCAGCAACTTTAAATTGATGTATACTAGTAATAAGAATATAGAATCTCTATATAGACAAATTCAATATAAAGATAACAACATGATCAAGAAGTCCTTAGAAAAGTAAATAAAAATTCTTATTTAATTTAGTTATGAGAATATACAGTAAAAATATAATTTTATCAAAAGAGATTACTTATAGTATAAAAAAGAGTATAATAGTAGATTGAATAAACTCAAGAGCAATATGACAAATATACTAAATATATATAATACAAAATTTTACATTCTTTATTGATAGCAATTAGATCCTTATAATAACAGAGATAGAAACATGAAACTAAAATAAAACTAAAATTAAATTTAGATATAGGTTCAATATCAAATATAACTAAAAATAATAAACAACAAGAAATAAGAACATTTTTAATAAATAATTGAAACAAAGATAGATAATAAATATAAACAAACCATTCCAATAACTCTTTCTCGTAGATCCCTGACCACCACTTTCAAAGAAGCATTTCCCTTAAACTCTATATTTTGGGAATAATAAAACTTCATAACTTTCCTTAAAAACACCTGCTTTAGTTAACAGCAGTTATACTTTACCCTTCTTGTTTACCTTTCCTCTTTAAAACCCTCTACCTAAGAAGTTAATGGCAAGGAAGCTTTTCTAGAAAGAAGAAACCAGATAAAAAAAACCCCCCCTTCCTTCTCTATAGAGATCCCAAAGTCTAGGAAGAAGTATGGGCTAATAACTTCATGCCAACCTGGGAAACTGACATCAACACCACAGGCAGAAACAGCTTCTCTCCCAGCATGCAGCAATTTTTCTTAGTATTTTGGGGAATTTTGCCTACTACAGCTTAACCCTGAATTTTCTGTTACACTGGATTTTGGACGAATTGATTGGCTGAAGATTGGAATTAGTTGTTCTATAGTTAGCAGAAAAGTAAACAAGGATACAAGTGACATGGAACGTGAATGTATTTCCTAAGCTCCATAAGAACCTTAGGTCCATTATAAGATATTGGCTAAATGTGAATGGATAAATATTACATGGACTGTGATCTCCTCTCCCTCATTAACCCCAAAAGTATCAAGGCTATGGACTGAGTACCTTCAGAGGCAAAGTTAGGTGGATGGGTAGTTGTTAGGTGCTCTTTCATTCCTTCTCTTATTCCATCTTCTTGTAAATATTTTTAACCTCTTCCCTCGTTTTTCGCCCCTCTTTCCTTTACTTCACTGACTGGTTCTTGACCAGTACAAGTAACTCTTAGCACTGGATAGTGTTGAGTAGCTTGGGCAAGTCCTAGAAAGTTAGCCCCTCTAACAGGTGGCAACAAGCCGATCGGTGGATTAAATTCTAGATAGTACCAAACCAATGGCAGTGGGCAACTAGCAATACACCTTCGAGTGTATCTGGTCAATCCCCTCTTTGTTATTAGAAGAGAGTATTTACATTAGGTGGTCATGTATTTTTCTTATCCTGGTTAGATTAGACTTAGATTAAGTATTATAAATAGGTAGCTCTTTGTACTATTTTCTCTCTAATGATCTGTAAATCCTTAGACAGTACAGAGAAATATTTATCCTGATTGTTCCTAAATATGATCTTCTATTAATAAAGTGACCGGAGAGGTACAGGATAAGCCAGTGTTAAAAAAAAAAAAAATAAAATAATAAACAAACCATTCCTATAAATCAAAGATGAAATTAGTTCACAACCTATTTTTTACAATAATTAAGAAACATATCTTAAAGAAGAAGCAATAAAGAAAACAATGCAACTAAAGAAAAGATTCAAAATAAACTATTTATTTATACAACTTTAAATATTTCTGAATATTATAAGATATTTAAAAATAACAAGTTTAACAAATAAGTATAATTCAAAAAACTGTATTCTAGTCAACATTTAAACAAAGTTTTCAACAATTACTTAGAAATTATTTCAATACAAAAACAAAAATCAGATTATATAGACAATTGAATAGATAAATATCATATGAAAATACATTAAAATATACAAAACTATTGAAAAGTTTATAATGAAGTATAAAGAGAACAAAGTGATGCAATAGAGAATAGCTATTAAACAGGAAATATAGATACTCTTTTTACTGATTCTCTATCTATACACAAAAAAGATATTTGCAAGAAATATTTTATTTCTTTATTGATAAAGTCTTAATACTATCCCAAATCAACTTGAAGTTTACTTCAAGAGATATTTTCAAATTTCCTCTCTTATTTATATTTATTTTCAAACAAAACTTGACTTCCTATGATCTATAAAAGTTAAAAAACATCTCTACCTATGACAAAAAGTTTTATAAGAAAAAAGAACTAATAGTATAGTACTTGAAACCTTTCATATTAAAGTATATTTATAGAGGTTTTTAGTAGTAGAAGGTAAATATTAAGCCAAATTTTCAAGGTGTCTACTTACTGTATCTTCTCTTTTATAGTTGTCCAAAAATTTTTGATTTTCTGGGGAATTTTGTATAACTCTGTTTAATTCTGAATTTTAGGTGTCATAATCTATTACAAAATATTATTTGGGAATTGAAAAATATTAGTAGTTGAATATAAACAAGTTTCTATTAATTATCCCATATATTCTGATAATGTTATAGATAATAAAAAAAGTTAATTAATGCTTCATTCCCATAAATTACTTCAATTAAATTAACTTACTAATCAAGTTTCATAAAATTAATAAAATATGAGCAACAAGTTTCCAGGTAGTTAAAAAGCTACTATTTATTTAGCTGAGATCTTTTTTTCTTATCATCTTAATCAGACAAAGTTCAAGACCAAAGTTTTTTTTTATTTTAGTTAGGCAATAAAACTGAATAATTTATGGTTCATAATAAGATTCAACCTTTTGATTACAGCTAAGAATATATTTTCCCAGAAGTTATTGAAGAATATCATAATTAATGAGGATCTTTATTACTATTCAAACTCTTTTACCATTATAAGGCAAAAGAATTGTTGGGAAATCTGACTTTTTGAGTAATAGAAGATATTTATTATTAAAATTCCTTTAATTAGGCATGGTTGCAAAAAGATATTATATTGAAACAATATGGCTTAGTTTCTACTGGGTTACATAAGAATCTGGGATCCATCATAAGTTATCTGTTTATTGTAGATGGATAAAAAATCATCATCTAAAGAAAGCTATAACTAAGTGTATTACTGGAAATAAAGGCTTACTAAGTAATAAGTTTTCTTAGATAATATACAAGAAGGTAATCAAGCAAAAAAACTCTTTACCACAGATCCTTTTTTTCTTAAAAATTTATTTTTATGGTAATTTTGAAAAGAAAAGAAAAAGTAACAGAGAGATGTTCTTTCAAAGGGAACTTCGAAACAGAACAACCCAGTGGAGGCCCAACTACAATGAAAAAACTCTGGCAAGAGGTGTCACAAGCAAGTTATGCAAAGAAACAAACCTGAAGCCTGCAAAAGAAACTACTAGAAACAGAACTCAAACTAAAGCAAACAAGTCATCTACGACCTCCAACAGTCCCAGTACAAGTACACAGACTGCCAACAGTATAGCAAACACACTGAGTAGCAATAAAACAATACACAACATACCAGAATTCTCCAACTGGAGTGAAGAAGTCAAAGAGAATATTATCAACTCAACAAATAATGAAAACCAAACCCAAGTCACATCTTTCGTGAACTTAAATGCTAAAGACTAGGTTTTCAACTCAGATGTCAATATGGATGAAGAGGAACATGAAACACAGTCGTCAACCTTATCGGAAAGAAGAGAAAACCATAAAGGCAAACAAAAAGAAGACGATTATATGACAAGACCAAGACTGCACTCTCCCTTTGATAGAGAACAAAGATAAGATAGAGAAAGGGTCAAGATAGACATCCTAGCATCAGAACTCTCTAGCAGAACAACAACACAGAAAATAATCCACCTTACAAAGGCTCTCAATTTACCAGAAGGGCTTCTCACCATCCACAATGAGGGAAATAATGATTAGGAACATATTATTGCCATTCTCAGTGACAAACAAGTAGCAATCGAGGCATACAACACAATTTTGCCAGATACAAACAATTGACACATGGAGATTATAGAATATACAAATCCAATACTAAAAAAAGAGATAAGCATCAGAGTATGGAACATCACCCTGGACACAAAGTTCATTGAGGTACAACAGTTCTTTACCAAATATGAAGCAATTAGCAATGTCACAATATCAATCCAACAAATGTGACAAACTGCAAAAATCACATACTCAAATAAAGAAGACAAAGAAGCATTGATCAACAAATGGAGCATTTCTCTAAGATCAAACTCAATTAGAGTATTCGACGCACAATGGAATGTGAAACAAATGAAATAATGTGGTCAAATTGCAGTCAAGATAATGAATCTTTTACCTAATACCACTGTTTTTGACCTTTACCTCATTGTGAACAAGTTAAAGTGAAAACCTGTTATATTCCAAGAAGAATGTCATATCAAAGAAAACAATTTGCAGTTCTCAGTTTTAACTGCCAAAAAGACATGGAAGAAGCAATCAAACAGAATTATCAACTAGGAGAATCATCATCACATGATAACTGATAGAAACCAAACTATACTCAATCTGTGACAGTTATAAACATTTAGTAGCCAGCTGTCCCATTAAAGAGAGTCGCATACAATGGAAACAATATAACAAAGAACAGGTAGGAAAATTTGGAAAATTATATAACAAGTTCAAACCAGCCTGCATCTCAATCATCAAAAGTCAAACAAAGATATCCTCTGATAAACAAAGGTGACCAGGTTCATATACAGTAGCAGCATAACAAGGTCAACAACAATACACAAACAGAAAGCAGAGAAGCAACCAACAGACACTTGCTAACATCCTTTAAATTTTGGAAGAAATCAAGCAGGAAATCGAAAAATCAAAGAAAACATCATCTACCTAAATAAAAGAGTATATAATCTAGAATTCGCAAAAGACAATATGCCAGAAGAGATAGAAACAGAAAATGAAATGGAGATATATACCACAACAGAAAACAAGCAACAAACCCTCTAGCAAAATGAAAATACCAACTTCCAAATATAACAATAACAATAACAAATACATGCACCAATAAGCAGAATGGACAAAAACATGAATCGAACACTGAATGCAATCTCAGAACTCATTCTAAAAGGGACCAATTACTCTACAAATAATTAATGGGAAGCTCGCAAAGTATATCAACCTCATCATAGCAACAACTATCAAATGTAACTCAATAACAGCAAACTTCACTATTTCAAATATTTCAGACACCAGATACAACTTCATCAATAAATAACAGTGACACAAACAGCATCAACAGTATAGACACTGATTAATATACATCAACCAATATAAAAGCTGACAATAGTAAACATTCAAGGACTGTTAGATACACAAAAAAGAAACACATGGTTCAACATATGTAGTCAGAAACAATGGGATATTATTGTAACAACTGAAACCAACGGATCACATCAACATTCAAACACTGGAAACATCTAGACTTTTAAATAATCTGGTTTTACAGAGAAGCCCAGGTTCTTGAATATGGCCTAAACATGATAATTAAAAGAGATATCGTATAATGTATCTATAGCTACAAGACTTTCAATAGGAGATTAATAGCTAAAGACCTGACTTTTTTCCAAAAAAGAAAACTTAGAGTAATCAGCATTTACTTTCCAGCTCAAGATGTATCAAAAGAACAGGTACAAACACAAATATATTTAAACAATGGATCAATGAAGCAACATCACAAGACTGGCACATTAGAGTAATAGGAAACATGAATAGTATACCTAACCCTAGTATAGACAGATTCAGTAACAAAAAAATAATAACGAACTACAATCCATCAGGAAAGCAGATTGAGGTTTTCATATACAATGATTTTGAAGATACATATTGCACATACAATCCCATACAAAGGGAATACACCTAGTATGGACAAGACAATAGCAGTAGACTTGATCAAATTTGAATCAATCCCAAGGAAACTTGGCAATCACACAAATCAAGTATCAGGGATATACTTGACTCTTTTATTGAGAGTGATCACAAACTGACAATCACAGAGCTGAAAGTATGGGAACTAGATATTCCAAAAATCATACCTATCCACAATTCAAATCACAGGTACAACTGGACCTTGACAAAGGATAAACATGGGAGAAATTCACACAGATGGTGGAAACAAAACTAGGTAAAGTATCCTCACACCCAGATTCAATATATAAGAGATAGAACCATTTCAGCTTTCTTCTCATATAAGCAGTAAAGAGACATATTTAAAAGAAATGCGTGTACAGAAGAAAGCATCCCCAAAGAGTAGAAAATGAATCTTATACCTCACTCCTCCAAATACAATCTTTCTTAACAAACCTCAGACAACAACTAGCCAAGAACCAAGGCAACAATATATAATCAGAGAATGACATACCAAAATATATCCAAGACCACTTTTTTACTATCATAACAGAGCTATAGCTAGCTAAAAAAGATCTAAAAGATGGATATCATTCAAAGTGGATCAAGATATTAAAGTCATACATCCATGCATATAAAACCATCGCAAAACACATTATAAAGAAAAAAAAATCTAAAGCTATAATCCAAAGGACAATAAATCATTAAATTTTTCTTGAGAGCAACAAAAAAACCATGATCAACAGTATTCTAGATAGACTCATACGTCACATTTATCTAAACAAGATTATCAAAAGAGAAGAAAAAATTCAAATTATTACAGAACCAGACAAGATTAAAGAAACAGTCAGACAATATTTTTTCAAATAGACTCTACCTAGAAATACATTATCACTAGAGAACCACCAACAATGGCAACAAGAATATAAAGCCAAGTCTTCAATCAAAGCAAGTTGGTACTCAAGCATACTTCAAGAAATAACAATAGAAGAATTGACACCAACAATTAGAAATCGCAGTAACAAGTCTGCATTAGGTAGAAACTAGATCCCCTATTGCGCATACAAATACTTAAAAAAGAATACTATAAAAGAATTAAAAGGAATCTTTAATAAGATCATCCATGAAGGTACAACTCCTAGGAAATAGAGCAAAGGAACTATATATCAAATTCCCAAACCCAAAGACTAGGAGAACAACCTCGACACAACAAGACCAATTACTCTACTAGATGCAGAAAGGAAAATCTTTATTAAGATCTTAACTGACTAACTAGCCAGAATCTTCAAAAACCATCAAATTCTATCTGAACTAAACTGGGTAGCCCTACCAGAAAATAGTACATAAGACCCAATACATATCCCAAGTAATATAATCGAACATGCCAAAGAGACAAACAAAGAAGTATGGATTCTAAGTCAGGATATGTCCAAGGTATACGATTCTATGAACATTAAAATGCTAAAAAAGGTACTGCACTGAATTAAAATCCCAGATGAACTAATAAAAATCCTAGACTGCATCTTTAAGAATAGGAAGAACCTAATACTCACATATTATAGTTTCTCAGCCCTTACTTTGTAAGAGATGGCATAGATCAAGGCAATATGATATCACCTCTGCTATGACGAATTTTCTATAACCCACTCCTCAAAATGATCAGTAACAAACATAAAGGATACCAGTTAATAACAAAGTCCTACAAATCTCTGGACTAAGGCTGATTATCCACACATATAAACATTACAGCCAGTGCATATATGGATGATACTACATGGATTGCAAGTAACAAAGTTGAATTACAGTGTATCATCAACACTAATAAACAATTTTTTCACAATAACGATATTAAAGTCAATCCTCACAAATCACAACTGATAATAATAAATGATAAAGAGCAAGATTATACTCAAGGTATATGGATAGATGGATAAAGAATCCTTGGCTGCACAAAAGGAACCCCAGTTAGAATACTAGGAGTCTGGTATGATAGCTCAGGCAAGAAGGATTATCAGAAAGCTCTAATCAAACAAAAGATCCAAAAGAGACAAACAATACTAGGGATGAAACAAGTCACTGAGAAACAAATGCAATATATAATCAATTATATCCTCATGCCCAGCCTAGAATATCTCTGCAATGATATTGTCCTAACCAGAGACATATGTAACAAAAGTATGTGCAAACTAATGACCACCTTTAAATACAAGCTTGGCCTAGCAAACACAATCCTCAATAGTATGCTACATAATGAATCTGAATATAATATAATGTATTTGTGGGACAGACAACTGCTTTTACATACCACAAACTGGACATTACATATCAACTCAAATAATATCACAAGAGAAATAGCAAGGGAAAGACTCCAATCATTACAAAATATTTCTGATTTACAAAAGCAATAATAAACCATATATATACGCCTCTCCTATCACAAAAAAGAAATCTCACACATGACATAATATGGTTCCTTAGGATACATAGTTTCTCATTATTGAATACTCTTAATAGAAAGTATACAATAATCGTAGCAACAGATATACCAATCGAAGAAATCACCAGTACTGCATTCTATAACCAGTATAGAAAGAGCCTAAGAAAACACAACATACTCTTTATTGGTCAAATGTTAAATAGCAACAAGAAAAAGACCTTACACTGGTGTCAATTAATTAGACTTAATCATCAAACCATACAAGGCCATACCCCAGCCTGATATTACACCTTGAAAAAAAGACTCATTAAATGGATCACAGATAAACATTCTCATCAGCTCATAACCAACCTCTTCTTACAGTGCACCAGATCAACTGACCAAAATACAGCATGGCTACACTGGATTAGCACAAAGTTAAACAATTAAACCATCATTGGAAAAAAACAAAGAAGGATAAACAACCAAGTCACAGAATACAAAAATTACAATAGGATCAACAACCAGTCATCTCTAGTAGAATGTACAGGCTGCAACATCAACAACCACAGCCAAAATCTTTATCCTTGTACCTTTTCAGTAAATCACAAAACTCAATTTGCATCCCAGTCCACAACAGTAGAGTAACTACTTGTAACATTTCTAATATAGAGAATAGTACACTCAGATACAGAATATCTCCAGACTCAATTTAGACTACACTGGATCTGATAGGCTTCCCAGATATGGAAACAATAAGCAGTCAGATAGAAATCCTTATATCAACAACACAAGACATCAACCAACTTCTAAACAAACTCTTTGACACTGACAGTAGTATAACAAGTGAACTAGCTGAACTAGGCAATAAAATTCAAGACATCATAATTTTCAATATATATATAGACGAACCATTAAAAGAACACAACAAAAAATGGTTCATGGGAATAGGCCTCAAAATCATTACATGTGAAGAAAAGGAGTTTACATTCCAAGTACAGGCAACATCATATCCATCTTTAACTCATATAGAAAAAATGACCATACTGATAGTATTAAGCATCCTTTCACAGTATAGTTATGCAAAGATTTACACAAACGGTAATGTGGCTATAAATGTTATCAACAATATACTGAACACAACTCCTATCAAAGCTCTCAGAAAACAAAAGAACTTTAATATATTGTAACAAATAAAAGACATATATGGAAAAAAGAACATAAAAATGAAACTAAAAAAGGTAAAAGCCCATTCTAGAATAGAATACAACGAAGATGCAAACAAACTGTCAAGTATTGACCCTAGATATGGCATGACCCCAAACAGTAGACTAATAACCACACACATCACAATCAATCCACCACTGACTCTCATTCCTCAATGGAACCATCAAATGATAAATATCTCAATTAAAACAATGACTAAACGCATCACAAAAGCAATATATCTAGCAAAGTGAAGATTTTAAATTATACCAGAAACAACTTTGATGATCTCATGATCATGAAAATTTACTGGCCATTAACCATAGATAATCTACAGCCAACTAAAATAAATAACTACCATACCAGCTGGCCTGATCAATAGCAAAGAAGATTTAAACTACTACTATGGAATAAAGAACTATCCACAAAAGCCAAACTTTTTAACAAAATATTCAAATTATACAAAGATAACAAATATATAAAATGTGGTCAAAGAGAATCCAACACACATCCATTTATTTGTCAATTACACCGGCATACAACAGGCAATTTCCTTATTATAACCATAAAAAAGATTGTTATAAAATTCAGTGAATATAACAAAACCAAAGATATACTATCAAAGTACTCAATCAATACTACTTTACATTATAAACAATATCTAGAAATTGCCATCCAAGGAGGCATCTTAAAAGAAACAACCAAGATGATCAATAAGTTAATCTTTAATAGAAATACAATAAAAGTATGCCTCCAAGAACTCACTCAAGAGATTATCAAGTATTTGCAAGAAATATGGCACAACAGATGTGAAGACTTTCATAACTGGAAAAAATAACAAGGCATTATAAGAGCCATGGAAAAGTAACACAAATATAGCACTGTCACTTTAGATCCATAAGCAGAAGAAAGAGAGAAATATATAAAAGAACAATTTATTAGTTTAGTTAACAAACATATATATAATAGTATTACATCGATCCGATCACAACTCCTTACTATTTATTAGAAATTTTATATAGTGTTAGTCCAGCCTTGGCAGGTTAGTTTCCCTTAATGGGTGGCAACAAACTATGAGATAGGTTTCTCCTTATTGAGCTTTATTTGGTAAACAAATGTAGTCATAGTATAGACATATATAACTTTCTACTAAATTCAAATAAAGCAAGGCGGAGTCAGCGAAAAAAAAAACAAGAAGGTAATCAAGATTAAGAATAGATGGATTCCTCAAATAGTTAGGAAAATAAAAGATATTCCAATTAGGTATTTCTTATTGAAAAGAGATTTTAAGAAGTAGGTCTTTAAAGAAAACTACAAATTTTTTTTTCAATTTTTACTCTTTCATTTTCTTATTATTTGTTTAGATATTTTTAGATATTTCTTTTTCTCTTTTTCAACTTATTTTTTTGTAGTTTCCTATATTTCAATGGTTTGATATAACATATGGTAGTAACAATCTGTTGACAATAATATAGTGAACCAGAAGAGTTTTTACCCAAAAACACTGTGAAGTAAAATATTGTTCCCAAAATTAAACTTGGAGACTTTTATGCTTACAATGAGTTAATTAGATTAGAATAATAGTTTAGATATAATATATATTATACTGCTTAAATGAAAATGTACTTATGCTTTCAATTAATTAATAAATTAATAATCTAGCTTGACTATGGATACTCAAAAAAAAGAGCCATAGACAAGTATATGTAAACAATAACAAAAAAATCATAATTAGTAATATTCTGGATAAATTAATAAGAGTTATTAAACTTAACAAATTAATTATTCAAAGAAAAGAGATACAAATAATTATAGAATTAACAGAGATTAAAAAACAAGTTAAACAATACTTTTACAACTGGATCTCCTCAAGAAAAATCTAATTACTTGCAAATCATTCAATATAATAGAAAGAATATAAAGTAAAAAATCATATCAAGATATTTTAATACTCTAGTATATTGATAGAAATCATTCCTAAAGAACTCAAGTCTACAATTCAATATTGCAATAACAAACTAACATTATGTAAAAATAATATCTCTTATTATACATATAAATATTTAAAACTATATACATTAAAATAATTAAGAGAAATCTTTATTGCATTCTAAAGTAGAAAGACATGCCCAAAGATTGAAGTAAAGGATCTATATATTCAATTTCAAAATTTAAAAAGTGAAAGAACAATTTAAATATTATCAGATCTATCAAACTTCTAAATATAAGAAGAAAAAATTTCACAAAAATTTTATAAAACCAACTAGTAAAGATCATTATGGAACATCAGATCTTATTATAATTCAACTAGAATGTACTTCCAAGAAGCAATACTCAAGATATAATCCATATTCTTAGTGTTATAATGGAATACATGAAATAATTACGCTTACAAACCTGGGTATTAACAAAGTATATCTAAGATATATAATTTAATTAACATTAATATGTTAGTAGCAACTTTATAGAAAATCAAAGTCTTATAACAAATAATAAGATTTCTAATCCAAATAAAGTAATACTGAACCAGCATAAAAAGAGATTAATAATTACAATATGTATAGTTAATATAATATAATATTTTCATTTATATTTAGAAATTACTCGAAAGAGTAATCCTAAAACAAATATTAAATATTTTAGATTGAGAAAAAATTTAGTAAATATTATTAAATAATCTGAATAAACTGCCGAAACCAATTATTCAAACTTTAAAAAAAAGAAAAAAGGGAAAATATTACTACAAATATACATTCAAGGAACTATCTTATAACAATCGTGAATTCTATTATCACTGCCAATATTATCATCAATAATTTAATAAATTAGGACTGAATCCAATTCCTCTTTTAGGACTATTGTAGTAACTACCAATGGAAACTTTGCTAGAATCTTAGAACTGAAAGTTTTTATTCAAACTATAATAATACCAGTGAATCTATAAGTTATTGAATCAAGAGAGAAACGGAGACGGATTTATTGAAACATATAAAGTATGCAAGATTTTAATAAGCGCACCCTCAAATTTGTTATGAAGACTATTGTATCAAGATTGGAATGACCAATCTAACAAATATTCCTCTACAATCTAAACAATTCTGAAGAAAACCTACAAGATAAGAATCAAATGTTAGAGTAAATCAAATAGAATTCTGAGGATGACGTGGAGAAATTAGAAGCCTATATTTCTGATCCTGTATGGAAAGTGATGATAAGGAAAGCCCAATTAATATGATTTGTCTAGTTTGTATCGTATTTACTGTATTTAATATGCAATAGTTAAAATAATTAATTATTGTGATAATATTTGGATAATAGTTCAATACTCTGCTTTCGTTTAAAACTTTTTAATACAAATTATTCAATTGGAACAGATCACCATCGATTAAAATATTCCGAGATTCACTTCAAATAGGTAATACGTTCATTATTGGAATTAAAAACACTGGATGCATTGCTACTTTTGCCTAATTATGTGGATTAAAAAATGTCATAAATTATATTATAGCCCTACATGAAGCTTAATAAGGTTAGTGCTTACAAGAAATATTCTTGAATTTCTTCCAATGATTTTCCGGCAGTTTCGGGTAATAGAAAATATACAAATATAATTCCTAAAAATGTAAGAAACGCAGATAACCATAATGACCCTACAAATTCAAAAGTTTATTTAGATAAATTTTTTTATTCGTACAGTATAGTTAATCAACAAATAAATAACGAATGTTATATGTATACCTGATATGGTAATCGCTTCAGTTAACGGAAGGAACGCCGATGATACAACAGCAGTCATTCCCCAATTCACAGCTATTTAAAATCAATTGTACTATTTAAAAAGGAAGGAACAAAAAAAAAAAAAAAAAAAAGGCTAGGCATTACCTGTTCCGATTCCCGAAGCTCGACCTCTAATATTTAATGCAAAGATCTCACTTTGAATTAACCATGGTATATTTCCAAATCCAAAAGAGTATACTAATAAAAGAAAGATTAATTAAATAATTAAATTAATTGGTGAAACGTGAATACAATCAATTAATTACATAAATATTACAATAGATGCCACTATTACCCATAGAAAAAAACGTAAACGCACAGAGTGTAAACCACATTCTAATCCCGTGATTCATTGAACAAGCATCATAATTTCCATATACTTCATTAATAGAGGAATTTTTGTTCACACAGACTCCCACGTCCAATTTGCTGAATATACACCGATCGTCTATTATACATGCACCACAAAAATTCTCATAATCAGTGCATGACGGTCTTCTCGTGACAAAACCTGTGATAAAGATGAATCCGGTGCCAAGGAGAATAAGACCTATTATTGTTCCGACCATGGAAAATATGAGAATTTTGCGACGACCTATTGTATCAATTAGGTATTTTGATAGCACTTATATCAATATTTAAACGAGCAATGCGCACGAAGGTTAAATTCAGAAGTCGTAAAAATTTATCAAAATTAGAATTAAAAAAAATCTTCTCTTACTAAGCATTATGAAGCTAGAAATTGATATTACGAGGGAATATATTATTGCGTTCGTCGCTGCAGTAAATCCGGCCATTTTTAAGACAGTAGCCTAAAATTAAACATCTGCAAGTATAAGTATAAAAGCAAATTTAAAAATTGGTCACGATGTTAAAAAAACATACAGCATAATACATCAGCGTATCATATCCCGCAAATTCTTGCATAATCATTAATCCGCAAGCAATAAGTAGAGGCTTCCTATTTGGGTGTTTGAGCAACAGTTTATAAGATCCTCTGGAATTTTCTGTAATGGTCTGGTGGATTACCTTGATTTCTAGAGAGGAAGAATATGAAAATGTGAAGAGTTTATTAAATAATTAGACAGGAATCCTATTGAATTAATTGAACACCATCTTCAATGAACTCTTGAGAGAAGTCTGGATATATTTTCCGTAATATGGCTTTAGCTTCTTCGTTTCTATCATTTTTCACTAGAAAACGAGGACTTTCCGGAACCATGATTAAACC
>CAJVPT010003256.1:0-15650 GCA_910592055.1 Acaulospora colombiana
ACATATTAAAATTTTAAATAGAATTATTATGTAAAATTTTGTGTAATTAATAAATAAATGACGTGCGATACTTTTGTCCAAGTAGTGTATGCTTCCTGTGTTCTCCTGATGTCCTGGATTCCTGTACTTGTTATGGTGTTATTCTTCTCACTGCTGGTGGATGCTGATTCTTCTAACTCTTTCATGAGTTCCCCTATACTTTCTGGGTATCAGTTGGCGCACTCCTACTCTAAGGCATCAACTCTTTCGTTCAAATCTTAAAGAAAGTTCTTTATTTCGTTGATCTCTCTTTGGATTACTGATAAGGCCTGCCAAATATCTTCCATGTGTTGGTCGGTGTTGGGGCTTCATCCATATTTCAGGATGCTCGCATAGCTCCTATTATCTTCATTTGTTCATGAGTTTCTGGTAGTGCCAGGGTTGAAGTTTGTTCTATGTTATGGTTGTGGTGGAATTCTTGGGTTGTTGAATCTATTGGTATATTGTCTTGGGGGAAGAGATTCGGATTTGTCTGGGCATGTGTGCATGTTGTGTTCCAGTGAGCTGCAAATGAGACACAATCTTGTTTCCTGGTTGACCCAGATTGTTTGGGTCCCTTTGATTACTGGGGTCACCGATTTTGCATCTAGAAGTTCTTCTCTGTTCTAAAAGATGAAGATAGCGAACCTCTTGGCTTGATTGTTATTGTTGTAGGGAATATAAACTGATTTTGCTTTTGTGCTGATAATGGTTACTGTTAGATCTGCTGCTGTCATATCTGGTGACAGACATGTGAGTGTAGCACTGAAACATTCCCTTTGTTCTTTGATTTTGTGTGTTTTGTAATAAGAAAAGATCCTGCATGAGTATAGACCTTTTGTGAGTACCCAGTCCTGGCTAATCTCTACATAGTTTGAAGTATTGGAAAAGATGATATTTGCTATCTGGAAGGGCCCTGCTCTTTGCAAGGTGATGTAATCGATGCTGATTTGTTCATCGAAGAATTCTACTAGATCTGTTTTGGTGAAGTGTTGGGGGACGTCCCATATCCGGATGGTGCAGAAGTTGCTTTCTTGGGATCCCAATGGAGCAGTCTTTTTGAATTTGGTGTTTTTATAGTCAGTGATCTTCAACTCGCATGCTCTTTGTGCATCCTCTTGATTACTGAAAATGGCCATGATTTGGGTCTTTCCTATTGGATACTCGTATCTTACATATTTCAGAGAGTTGAGGTGTCCCATTTTTTGTCTGGTGAAGTCTAATTTCTCTATGGATGTTTGTCCTGGTACCCTTTCCGGGTCGATAAAGGCTTTTCATGTCTGGATGTTTCTCGTTGGTCTTGACGATTTCATGGTGATGCTGATCTTTCACTTGTGCCTTTCTGATCAGCATAATTGTATTCTACCTGACCAGTGATGTCCGCTTGTTTGTACTGAGTTTGTTCTTCTTGGATGCTTCTGTCTTCTGACTCACAGACTGTGACTGGAGATGGTGCTCTGCTGCTTGTCGATGCTTCTGCTGATTCTAGTATTGCCTTGTCTCTTCTACTTCCATCTCCTTAAGCTACCTGGGAGTGTCGTCAATTTCTTTTGCTTTCTCTTTGTTTACTGGATGCTTCGGGAGTGCTGTTCTGGTTTCCAGGGGTGTGTGTCTGAGTTGTGATGTGTGTGTTGTTCCTTTTGCATTCAGGACTCTTCCATTATTCTTGTTGATTCTATTAACATTGTACTTTGGTATTGATTGTCTTTCTAAGCTCCTCAGTTTCCTGATAGTGGCCATTCTGAGGAGGGTTGCTACTTTGTAACTGGGAGTGAGTTCTTTTTGTGCTTTTGCCTAATAAGGAAATTTTTTCGATTTTGAGATTTTCAGGAAAGAGTTTTTTGATAGCTATTTTTGATAATTCATAAGAATTCTTCATCTATTAGAAAACACTTTATATATTGATAATTAATAAAATCAGCAAATATAAATTTTTAAAATTTTATATTTTGATTTTATTTAAGTTACAATTTTAGGTCTAAAAAATTTTTAATTTATTATACAGTAAAATGTTTAAAAATATAACTTATTCTATTTTAGCACAATCATGAATAATTATTATGTCATATATTTTTTATAAATAAAATTTGACTAACTATACTTATATTATTCATTGCATCATAGTTATTTCATATCACGACTAGAAATAATCATCATATCCCGCGTAATAATAAAGACAAAAAATATATCATTCTCGGTAGAATAGATTTAATATAGATTCTTATAACGGAATTTTTATTAATTGGGACTTAGGTTTGAGATATATGAAATTTCACCATACATAACTCGAACTCAAATTCAATAAATTAAGGTGATTATTGCTATCATTAAACAATATAATTATTTTTTTTTAGATCATGTTCAAAAATCTTTTCAAACTTCTTATATCTTTTGAACATCGAAAGTGAGATAGTCAAAATACTCTAAACCAGGTCGCATTCGGCCATTATATTGCAAATCTGATGTTAATTTACAATTTTAAAAAATTTCATTTTCGTATTAATTATCAAACATGCCCTTAATGTCTGTTAATACATAGAACAAATGTTGCAAATCGAGAAAACTAGTTATCAACCAATGGGAATTATCAAATTTGCAATCGATTTTCTAGTTCCTTTCTCGTTGATTCAATCATATTTTCCTGCTCCTTCCTTGTGGCGTTATATTGTAAAACATTTACTTGATTAAAAGGATTTTCTGGAGATTTCTGTTATGTAAATTTAACGATGAGGATATTAGTCATTTGAACACACGAACAATCTTCCTGTCTTATAATTAGCTATTACCAACCTGGAAGTTTTTGAAGATTATATCTCGATATTGAGTGTAACGCAATCCTGGATTCTCCTGTTTTATTATTGGCATTTCGCGTTCTTCATAAGCTGCCAAAGCCGCCTGCAGAATTAAACAAATTATAGTAAAATCAATAGTGACATTGAAGTTACATGGTCAATCGAAGCAATTCATTTTATAAAAAAAGTCGGTAGCTTCATTCTTATGAAGTTGACCATGTAAACAATAAATCCGTGACATAATTTCATCTCAACATACTTTAAATCGCCTTTCTGGGTGCCTTTCAATATTCGATGCATTATTAAGCACTGCTGAACCTCCGCTTATGGCGGGCGAAGGGTTTGTGGTCAACGATAATAAGTCCAAGGCATCATCAATATTTGACGCTGCATATTCTGGAATTTCACGCCGTTCTTCGGTAATTTGTTCGTGTTTCTGAGTTCTTTTGATGGCTTTTTTCTGAGAAATGTGATCGATTGTAACCATCTCGATAAAATAAAACTTGACATAAATAATTAAACTAATACATACCTCTTCGCCTGTTATTTTTAATTTAGGCTTATATCTAGAAAGTTCTTTTTCTTCCTTTTCCAAAAGTTGCGCTGCTTCATTTTTCTTGGTTAATCGAGCTTCCTAGTTTTTTTTTTTTAAGGTGAGTTGATTTCATGAAGAATTAAAGTAACATTGTAAACATACCTTCTTTAATTTTTGCGCTTCTTTCCTAGAAGTATCCTTTGCTCCAACAGACCATTCTTCAGCCTCTTTACGCTCTTTTTCGGCTTGTTTTTTGCCTTGTGCTTCTGCTTGATGAGCAGCTTTTCGCTCCCTTGCAGCACTGACTAATGATCGACCGCAAAATCGTCTCAGTTAATTCTTCAGCGCAATCTCAGAAGTATGCGGAGTTACCTTTAGTGTTTTCTCCTTTAAATTTTTTTGGCATTTTTTTATACAAGAAATGTTTTTGTCGCCTGATCGATTTTATACCAATACTTCCTGTCGACAGACCACATGACTATAACGTGTCCCGCGATTTTATACCAGTTTTTATTTTTATCCTAACTTTTTATAAACTTACTATAAAAAAAGTATTTTTTGGTATTTGAAAATATACAAAAACTTTTTGCTAGTTATAATGGCAACTTTTTTTAATTGTTAAAATCAAAAAAAAATAAAATAAAATAAAAATTTTTTCTACATATTTAAGTCTTTTTGATGATAACAATTTTTCAAATAAATTTGCATTTATAAAAAGAATGAATTAATTTCTAGCCGACATAGTGATAGGTCATATATTTATTAAATTAACCGGATATGCCCTCAATTTTTAGTTTGATCCAATTTTGCATCAAAGAGAAAAAGAAACAATAGATCGAATCGACCGGTAAATTCGTTCATTTATTAAGAAGCGACATTTCACATCTTATTACACCTGCTCGTTGTGAAATCATGTGAATGGATAGAGAGAGAAATAAAAATTCTCATCACGCTATTCGACATCAGCGGCGACTATTTTTTTTCTCTTGGCCTGGGTGCCTAATGGGCAAATTGGAAGTCAATTAAATTTTCGAAATTGCATAAACTAAAATTGAGATCGACTTGAATTGAAGAGTTACCCTCTCGGAAGCCGTTCTTAAAACGTCGATGCACGAGTTTTAGGTAACGCATGCGTCCAGTTCCCGTGGTTTTTCTACGTTTACCTTTTTCACTCCAGTTATCTTGTTATTAATGATAAATCATCAAGAAGCAAAATTTGCATTTAGACTTTATTATTAGTACGATTTACTTTATCATCAATGTGTAGAAAGGCACTAACAGCTTCTGGTCTTCGCGGAAGGGTACCCGCACTGTGCACAGGTTTTCTTTTGATTATGAAAAGCACGCCTTCCACAACGGCGGCAGAGAGTGTGAGTCTTGGTGTGACGTTTACCGAAGCTTGAGGTACCCTTTGTCTAGGTGAATGAAACATTTCAAAAAGATTTGAGTAACAATTCGTTAATTGAAAAGTTGTTCATGTCAATGGTCACAAACTTTCTGTGAGTGAGTGTAAGGCTATTTCTGGTGGCAAAGATTGCGTTTAACGAATACCGACGCTAATAATCTATAAAGCTCGAAATATCTTTCGAGTTCATTCGCCCAGTCGAATCTTTACCAATCTATGCTTAAGCCGATATTCAATGGGCACACTAAAAAATTTTGATGAGAACGAGGAATCAAATTTACCATGATTGATCAAGGGAATGTGAAAGAGAAGATTTCAATATTGCATGAACTTAGTGCTACATATCAAGATTCTTGGGGATAAAAAAATTCCGATTGGCTGAAAAATTCGTAAAAAAAATTTTTTTTTCCTACGTATATGTACTGTACTTTATTTCAATGTTTCAACAATTTAAAAAATTTTCTTCAGTTTTTAACATCAAAGATCTCATAGATACTTCAAAGTATGTTAAACCTCCTTTTCCTTCGTGCCTACCACTTTCGTAATTAAGTAATTTTTTTAATTTTACAGGATCAACGAGGGAGATATCAAAAATATCACCAGAGAAGGGTAAAGATTTCTTATTATTTTTAAAATCTGGCGTTTCTGGAATTCATGAATTCTCGACGAAAGATTACAGGCCGTTAAAAGCGAATGGGAGAATCTTCGTTCAAAGTCTGCCGAAATATTAACCCCCGGACTCAGTTCCAGGCTGATCCCTAGGTATATTTGCATTCACCTTGTTTCCTTCGTCGTCCGTAATAATAACGTGTGTCTCCAACCAATCACACAATAGTGAGTCACATCGCCTGAACCTACCTGTCACAACTGAATTGGCAACAAGGTAGATGATAAATTTTGACATCGGCTTGATTGATTCCATGATGATCATTCACCTACCTACCTTTCCATTTCAGATACGAGAGCGAATGGAACTCCATTCAAGTCGAAGATGGAAGAAATTTCCGTAGTGCAACAGTTATTATCATATTCGCATTCGACTTTTCCATTAAGTTTGCTAAATGATCTGCTGATTCACACCAAAAACTGTGTCCAGATGGCGGATGAGTTGATACAACAAATACTCGGAACGTGTGAAAGTCACTACGAATCATGCGAGTTGATTAAATCGGAAGCTAGCCAGTTACCAAAAGTAAAGGAGATGATCGATGAAGCTACGACCTTGGCAGGTAGGTTTTTTTCACGGGAGTCAGTTACTTTTAGGATTCCTTATTCTTTCTAATTCAATGAATATTTTAAATAGTCTCGCTAAAGGGGAAATTGACGGAATTAGAGAAAATGATTGACGAGTTCGCTAAAGGAAATGAAGCGCGATCCTTCGAAAGGTGGAAGCAGAATCAGATCAATGCGTTTGACCGATACGTGGACTTGAAAAAGTTGGTTGTTAAATAAATTCGTTTAATTGAATGAAGGAGCTTTGACATTGAAAGTATATCATTCTTCGTCTAGTGAGGAGCTAGAAGAAAAGAGAAAACTCTACAATCAGCATTATGAAGAATTTATGTTTAACAACAAAGCCCAAAAGGTGCAATTATACCAAGCCAATTTTGAGATGCAAATGGAGAATTATCGCAAGCGAACAATGAACCCACCATTATACAATAATGGTAATTAGTAAAGTGCACATGTGTTAATTCTTTTAATCCCTGAATCTATATTACATGATCAATCTTTCGTTCACAGAGCACACAATGAGCTTGTCGGATGATGATGTCATAGCAAAGTTGGAACAGGTCGAAATTGAAACGGCTGATGATCGGGACGCATTGGAAAACTTTCTTGAATCTTCGAGTGACGTCGAATACGGCGTCGATAGTAGAATAAAGTAATTTTCATTAATGGATGTTTTTGATTCCTTGGAACACATCCTGAGTCGATTTCAAAATTCCGAAAATTAATGTCGCACGGGTTGACCGGGATCTGTTCCGTGATAGGTGACGTATTCTCGATATTCGTGTTTCTCCCCGGTAAGTAATATGCATACAGGTTTTGACGTTCTCTTATACACTGCACGGTGCAATATTGTAAACTATAAAAATCTTAATAATGTAAATTCCCTTGGTAGGTGCGAATCGTAAATGGTGTCATGTTGCCTAGTCAGAGTTGAAATCAAATAAATTAGGAAATGTAAGAGTAATAAAAGATTTTTTAAAGTATGCGTATCATTCCTGTCCGTTGATCTTGTACGAAAAAAAAATTATATACGTTACAAACATGTCTCACGTTTTCTGTATGACATTCAATATTCACATTGGTTACCTTCGTAATTTTTATGTACGTTTCACATTCAATTTGTATACCGTTTTGTTTGTCCGCGTGAAATAAAAACTTTCAGATCTTGATTAGTCAAAATGACACTCAACCATATAACTCGTAAAAAAACGATGGAACAGTTGAAACCTTCAACAACAACGACTATTTCAAACGAAACAATGACGGAGGCGGAAGAATCCGAGGAAGAAACAGAATTTCTTCCTTCTTTCACGCAGCCATCACTTTCAACATTGGATACAAGTGAGATGTCTGAAGTTTCGGAAGACAAATGGCTGATACAAAACAAGTCCAAATCGCTATCTGCCTCAACCCTTGGAACTCAATTGCGAAGTGATCCCCAGATTTCTGAGAGCAAAAAAAGGTTTAGGATAAATAATGCCGATAAAGTATTACGAATGTGTGCCATGGCTTGCGCCTGTACCTTTGGTGTTGGCAGCCATTTTGCGTCGCACATGATAGGACCCATGAAAGGAATACTAATGCAGGTAGAGTGCTACTTATTATATTGACGGAATTTTTATTTGTGAACTGAGCTTTCTCAAGTTCTCGAGTTGTATTTTTTAGGATTTGATGGCAGTTTATTAACTTTTCCTTTTTGATCTGCGTCCAAAGAGACTTGATCTTACGAACACACAATTCTCGCTATTGATCGCGTCGCTTACATTATGTAATACGGTGATACCAATAGTTTCCGGTCTGCTAGTGGCCCGGTTTGGAACCACCAAAAGTTCCCTTGTTATAACCACAGGAATTCTAATAGGAATGATCATTGTAACGACCGCCTGTTGGACAGGAAATGTTGGGGTCATGATTGCTGGATTTATAGTATTCGGGTAAGTCAAGTTAAATGGAAAACTATAATACGTTTGAACCTCGCCATTTTTTTTTTTTTTAATACTCATGTACATCTACGCGCAGCACCGGCTTAGCACCATTAACGATCGTCCAAGAGACCATAATCGTCCAATTTTTTTACGGCAATAGTTTAGGATTTGCTCTGGCCGTTGGCTTGACGTTTGGAAGATTGGTAATCTATTATTATAGTTATTATAATGCGAGTTCATCACACCTGTAAAACTATTTCGATTTTAAAAAATAGGCATCCTTTGTTGCAACGGTGTTGGCCGTTCCGTTATCCATGATGCCGCCACTAACCTACCGTAATCCATTCATAGTAGCTACACTCACATGCCTCGCGTCTTGGATAATGAATCTTATGTACATATATCTTCTCAGAAAGGCTGACAACCGGAAGGCCAGTGAAGGAGGGGTTGCAATGCGCATAGCCGAGAAGAAAAGGGTTCACTGGAATGATATATTTGATCTTTCCGACATTTTCTGGTGGTCATTGGTCGTGGGAGTTTTGTTTGGGTCCTCGATGACGCCGTTCCTTCATCTATCGAGGTTAGTTCCGAATATATCGATATTAACCAGCGATATGCCTTACAGAATATTAAGAAGGTTTTTTCGAATTCATCTGAATAGCAACATAATTAAGCACCGATACGACATGAGTGATTTGATAGCTTCATGGGACGCCTCGATAATCCTACTGCTCCCAGTAATAGTGTATCCATTTCTAGGACTGTTTATGGACAAGTATGGCTGTAGATTATGGATTCGTAAGTTCTTTTTTTTTCTTTTTGCAACGAGCGTGGTAACTACCCTTCATATCGGTGATTCCAACGTGTTTCTCATTGCATACTTTGATTTTCTTCTTTTCCTACAGTGATATTTGGTTCCGCTGCATTTTTGGTCACCTTTTTATTATTGCTGGCACCTCCGGGTACGATTCATCCGTTTCCTCCAATCTTCATATTTGCGGCTGCATATTCTGTCGTTCCGCTTACCAGCGTCACACTTATCCCTTTGCTTACAAAACACGTGTCCACCGGCCTCGGGCTTCTTAAAAGCGTAGACAATATTGGGGCTACCTTGAGTCAAACGATCTCCGGATTGTTGCTCGATGCGCATATGAAACGATCGTACAAGGTTGATGAAAATGGCATCGAGCGAGGTCACGAGGATGATGACCTGGTGGTCCTGAGGATGTTTGCCTTCATAAGCGTGTTGGGCCTCATTAGTTGTTTGGTATTCTGGTGGGCGGATAAGAAATATAAAAGGGGTAGCCTCAATGCAAAGGCTGATGGAAGTCACGAGAATATTAAAATTTATGGACACCTTGGTGACGAGGAAGATGAGGGACAATTGATGCAAATGCACATAGAAGAAGAACCAAGTATTTCAAAAGCGGAAGCATCACAAATGAGAAAGAGAGTCACGATATATCTGTGGATCATGGGTATGTTGCTGGGCGTTTGTTGGACCGTATTTATGGTTGTGGCCATTCAGAAGGGTGGGGTGCATGCTAGTGTTGGTCCCAAAGCATCCGAGGACTTATAATGCATTGCCATCAGACATAATAATAGATTATAATTTTATTGTAAAAATATTTTTAATAAACCCATTAGATCGCATTTAATTATACCGATCGATCGCAAAGGATCGTCAATATAGATAGAGATACTATATATATACATATTCGGATGTTACACCCAAAAAATATTTATTTAATTGTTATGGCGATTGAAAGTCGAATGATCAATCGATCAATTTTCTTCAATTAAAAATCAAATATCTGTTTAATTAATATTAACAACTTTGTCATTATTAAAAACAATTAGAGTGTGATTTATTGATCTGTTTTTTTATAAATAAAATTATTATTATCTTATAATAATTTAATAATAGAAGACCATAAGTTTTACGTGACCATAAAAGGAATCAAAATTCAAAATGGTTTTTGTGCAAGAAACCAACAACCAATTGTGGATTATTTTCTTTTGGTAAATAGCTAAGATCCGGTGAATTTAGACAACATCAATCACGCGATTTAGAATAGCAGAATTTGAGGTTCAAAACAAGAAGATTCTTCAATCAACTACACTAACATCAAAAATCAACACGTCAAGGTAAACGTAAATCTTTAAGCCGGGGATCCAGAATTTTGATTACGATCCACCTGATGTTGATCTGACGAACGGACTCTATAGTTGGACGAGCGGGCTTGTGTGTTTTCGGGCGGAGTCGTCGGCGCAATAATAGCCGGCGCATTACCATAGTTTTCAAACGGTCTTGGATGAAAGCTTGTGGGAGAGGTTTGCATCGTCGAATATGTGCCCCTCGGTGTCTCCATATTTGTCAAATTTCTACGTTGAGGATATTGTGGAATTTGAGGCATCGTTTTCACTGCGTTCGAATCACCGTGAGGATTTGAATGATGACTAGAACCACCAGCCTGCTGGCCATTGACATTCGCCTGAGAATCTGTGGCAACAAGTAAACCAAATCTTGGCGGGTTATACTCGTGTTGCACGGCAGAATATATTTGTGGATTCGCAGGGTACAGCATCGATGTTGATGTGTTTTGCAGCATGCTATTTGGTGCCTGTGGTTGTGGAATAACGTGTTGTTGACTTTGATGCGATGGTTGTTGAGGATTCGTCGTGTAGCACAGCCTTTGTTGAGGAACCTGCGGAAGTGAACCCGCTTGCATACTCATTGGTTGCAGCAAAAATGCATTCATCTGTGCTTGTTGCGTGTTTTGCCAACTCTGCGTGGGGTGGAGTTGGGAGGCAATATTTGTTCTAGGCATATTTTGCTGCTGTTGGTGCCCTGGAGTGTTCGAAATGGTTTGTTGCTGCATCGGTGCGTAATATTGATCCATCTGCCTCTGCCTCTGAATATCAAGCTGCATCTGCTGCTGAGACATTTGCTGTCGTTGTACGACCCTTTGGGAATGACCGGCAGGATTAAATTGAATGGGTGATGGGCGAGGCTTAGCCGCTGATTTGGATTCGGATAGTCCTGGTTCCGGTTCATCTTCCGCTTCTAAATCAATAACCATTGGATTTTCTTGAGGTTGGTCCACGCAGTTGGAGTCATTGAACCAGTTTTGAAAATTGGAGACATTTTCATCTGTCGGCGGGTTTAGAAGATGCGATATCGAAGAACTTGGTCGAGTGTAAGATGGCTTCGGCGGATCAATCGGTACTGGTGTATCGCTAAGACGACCGCTACCATAAACTCCGGTGCTAAGATTTTGACCGAGAAACGTTGGAGATTCTAACTTGATGTCCGAAGATTGACCAATAGGTTTAACAGCAGGTTGAGCGACCGGCACTGGAGATGGATCTACGTGTACTTGATTTTCGGTCCGAGATTCGACGGTCTTTTGAAGTGTTCCTGACGACATTTGCTTCTCATAATAATTTTTTACTTGAATTTCGGATTTTGTTTCAAGAATCTCCGAGATTTTTTTAAAATCTGTACCATATTGCGTAAAAGAGTTATTGAATTTTTCAACATCGGACTTATTCCAATATGACGAAGTCCCTTTTCTCCTCGGAATATTAAGATCATCTGTCGAATGCATTGAATTTCGTGATGGTCGTTCGATCCTCGTTGAAGATTCGCACTGTTTCGTCCTGCTTTTCCCTTTTATTATTGGTTTCTCTTTTTGTGAGGTGCACGGAACATCACCCTCCGTTATATGTTGACGCGATAACAATGTAAGCGCGTGAGCGGCTTCATCGACATCGTTTGTAGTTCTAAGGGCAGACTCCTGAAAAGCTTGCATAGACGAAGATCCCGGTATTATAACCTCTTTTAAATTTGTGGGAGACGATTCGATGGATACTTGCGGAGAAGCCGTTTGCGGTGAAGTCACAAAATCCTCCGCTTCAGTTTTAACAACTCCATTAGTGCATGACAAGTCTTTATTTTTCCGAATCTCCGAGATATCCTCGTTTTGGCGGGTATCGACCAACGAAGCAGTCGAGGTTGCAACCTTCACGTGTGAACTTTCTTCAGATGTTTGATGTTCAGGTAAAAAATCGACAATATCAACCGTTTTTTGTTGAACACCTGATACTATTGACTTCGATCTGGTTTTCCTTGTTGTGCCCTTGGCAGGGTTCGTCGTTGCCAAAATATTACGATTAACCGATTTTCCGATTTTTCCACCACAGTCTTCCTTGGATTTTCCGCCGCCTTTATTTGAAGATGACGCTTTTTTTAGCTCTTTATAAATCTCGACCTTTTTACTCTTCAAATAATAATAATAATTATGGCAATCAATCCTTTTCTTTTTCTCCAGGTGTCTCGCTATTTCCTCAAACCTTTTTGGATTAAGTTTGAAATATTTCATGAAAATAGAGTGCTCCTCTTCGGTCCATTCTTTTCCCAGATCCTTGTTGAATCCATAAAAAACTATCGGATCTCTAACAAGATAATTATTATCAATGAATTTTGCATAATTCCTATTTTTCTCTCCTATTATCATTGGTGGTATCTCGGCAGCTCGGCGTTGCTGTTCGTGTAATTTCTCAATCTGCTTAGCAATTTCCTCAACAGCCGCTTCGCTATTTACATAGTCATTCTTCGAAAACCTTTCACTATTTACATGGTCATTCTTCGACAGTCGCCCACTTTTTCTTGAGGAATTCTGATTCCGACTATACCTATCTTTTTTTGGTTTTTCTTCATTATTATTTACCCTTTGGTTCTCCTCCCACTTCTTTCTTAAATTATCTCTTTCTTTTCGCAACTTTTCGATTTTTTTGTTCTCGATATCCTTTATATGACTATAGTTTAGAATTAATGTAGACCTATCATAAGAAAGACCAACTCCAGCCCATAGATCATTGTATATCTTTTTTATCTCTTCTTCACTTGGCTTATCTGTCTTCGGTCTGGAATGAGCGCTCGACTCGGCCACGCACTCATCATTGACATCACTTCCACCTTGAGAGATTTCCCTTGACGACTTTTTATCCATACTCGAACGTTTTACAAGTTTTCTTCCAAGCGATTCGCTTTTCTTCTGAACATGATCACTAGTACGCTTTCGATTTTCGTTTTCTTCCTTATTTGCACGCAAAGCTCTTTCATCCGCACATTTTGTTTGTCGTTCTTCTTTGTATTTCTCTTTTTCTTTTCTACGATTTTCCTTTTCCTCCTTACGCGCTTCTCTTTCTGCTTTTTTTTTTGCAATAGATTCTTTCTTTTTATTGTAAATGTTAGTCCAATGATCTAGGTCTTCCTCTATCTGTTCTATTTCTCTACCAAGTTGGTTCATGAGCTCAGTTCGTGATTTCGAGTTGATAGAGGCAGCCTGAAGGTCCAATATATCAGTCGGGTTACTCGAAATATTGTTTGAATCATTAATTAAATTAATAGGCACATCATTCACAGATTCTCGGCTATTTTCAGCTGTACGGGAATCAACAAGTGCCTTATCTATGTACTTTTGTTCGTCCGGTCTTTCCAGGGTTAATTTTGTCTCTTCAAGTTTTAAAGGCGACTTTTTCTCCTCGACTAAAACTGCCTTTTGTTCAACTTGACCATTACCAAATTCTGTGAAAGTGGCCTCACTTGCTTCCCCATGCAATGATTGTGGTGGTTGTACTTGCCCTTCAACCATTTCAGAATCACCTTGATCAATGCTATGCCAACCCGACCATCCACCTTTTTCATTCCCACTTTCCATCCCATCCATATTCCCATTCGCCCTTCTCTTCTCGTCTCCGTCTTGAGAAGCTGCTATCAGATTCCCTTTATCCTGCTCTTTAAGAGAATTAGAATCTCCAATCTCCTCGTTTTTTTCGGAATGATAAACACTAGAACCTTGGCTCCTATCCTGTCCTGCACGACAAGGTGAAATCTCTGTAGAGTTTCTAGACAACGATTTCGGTTTTGGTGAAATAGATTGACATCTTGGTTGTAATGACGGAGAACTCGTATTTGATGACCTAGTCGGTGATGCCGATCTGTTATTATGCTCTCGTCGAATATTAGGTGTGATCTGAGTGTTGAAGCGAGGTCTATCAATTTCACCTGGTTCACCATCTCGATAAAATTGTCTTCTCCTAAACTGGCCATAATCATTCTCACGATCGAAATATGATGGAACATTGCTATTACGATGTTGAGGGTAATCACGGCCTGGCAGTCTATCTCTATCATTCTCACGCTCATAATGTCGTTCTCTACCTGACCTGCTTTCTCTTCTTAACCATGGCCTGTCACGCTCGTTTGGATAAATATTCCGTCCAGAATAACGATCAGGGTCCCTGGAGTAAATACGGTCATCATTATAGCCATAACTTGCTGAATTTGTCGGATATCGAGGATCCGATCTCGGGGAGTCCTCATGGGAACGATATCTGTTATCTCTACGGTATATATGGCGTTCATCATACTTTGATAATGTCACAATATGATACAATGTAAATCTCAATTGGAGTTTAAAGAAAAATCTCATTGAATACACAAGTGGAATTATACGCCAATAAAAATGTTGAATATCAAAATACCTCATGTGTATATTCCATTTCTGATGACGGGCCTCCATCAGATGCACCTAAGCGCCTCATGCTAAAATTTCTACGATCACCAAATGAGGAACCGCCAGGTTGTGGGCGATCTATATCATCATAGTCCATTGAAATTCTTGGCCTTTGGTTACTGTAATGACCGCCTCTAGACAATACAGGTGGTGGTCTTTCATCTCTAAATTTTTTTGGTATATACATGGTCAACCCAAAGTGCTTTCTTTGAAAATTAAAATTTGAAGGCATATTTGAAACTTTGCCGCCTAATCGTACCGTTCCCTTATTTTTTTTTTCAAGTATACTCCACATACCTGTATCTTTCAATTCTTTGATCACGTTCCGGACGATCTCTTCTAAAAAATTAACCACGCTGTTAGAATTGTTAATAAAAAATCTACCGTAGTTACAATAGTTTGCGTACCTTGGGATCCTGGAATCTACAAAGGATTCTGTGTCCATTAGTTCCAAAAAGAATGTAAAATTTTTGACTTGTATACATATTGCTGTCACTTGACATAAGTAAGTCTCACTAAAAAATGATTACGTAACAAGCTTGAATTTTTCACGGGAATCTCGGTTTATTTTCCGAATGGTCGGACGTAATTTTAAATAAGCCAATAGGATTTTTTTAAAGAAATGATTACTTTGCAAATATTGCCAAATCAGATACACAGTTTATTAATTTATTAAAAAAAGGGCAAGATATACTGTATATTATGGTTAACCATTATTTTAACTTATTATTGATACAGTATTAAGAATTTTAAATTTAATTTTAAAAATTTTTATTTTTAAAGAATTTTTAAAAAATATCATATATAATAATTAGTATATTATTATTATCAATTATTCTTTTAAATTATTAAATAAAAAAAATTATAAAAAAAATTATAAATTAAAAAAATATATATATATATATTTTTTAAAACTAATATTAAATACTAGTTTTTATTAAACAATTAAATTCTTAATATAATATCAATTATCTTATATAAATTATATATTTTTGCTTCTAATATATAAAGTAATAATAATTATCAATAATTAGTTAATATTAATTATTATAATTTTTATTTTTATTTTTTTTTTTAAACCCTCTGTCAGGCTAGTTATGTATGCTTTATTAAACAATTGTAAGCTGTACATATAGTATGAATCACTAAAGCTAAAAC